>CM045771.1:150572237-150727237 GCA_025200525.1 Camellia lanceoleosa | reverse complement strand
TTAAAAATATAAAAATATTACTCTTTTTTGTTGAGTCCATGTGTCGTTAAATTTAAAGTTTGATAGGTCCAATCTCTAGATATGCACCCATGTCCAACTCATATGGTTTTATTAGACTATTAGGCATCATGTTTTTCATTTCTACTACTGTGTTTATGGTTGCAACAGTGTTTTCATTATTTTGTTTTGATGTTAGAATTTTTTTTTTTAAATGTTTGGATTAATTAAATAATGTTTGATCATGTTTACTTTGCTTTACCGATCACATTCACGAGCATTTTCATTGACTGTGTGGACTTTTGATGACCATGACTTTGGATTACTGTCTTGCCTGTAATTTTTTTCTTTATTGATTGCAAATTGAGGCTATTTCTGACAAACATGAGAAATAGGGACTCCATTGGAGATTTCCAAGTGCATTAGGCTCTAGTTGCATTGCAGTAGATCTCTCCTTTGATTTCTTTCATTGTTTTGGTTTTATATAAGCTGCCCTTATTTTCCTTAAATGGAAGGCCATCATTCACATTAAAGACCTCTTACCTCTTATTATCATTCTTTTGTTATTTGATTGATGACATGATCTAAGTTCAGTCTAATCTACTGCATTGCAGGTTGCTGTCAACACTGTTATTCAACATGAGAAACAATTCCTTGATCACATTATCAAATCAACCAACATGAAGTGCCTCACTGCACCGTAAGTTTTTCTTTTCGACTTTTATCCAAAAGTTTTTCCAAATATAAATTTGGGGAAAATCCATTTTACCTCCATATGATTTGGCCTTGAAGCATTCCCACCTCATTGACATGTAAAAATAACCAAAAGGCCCTCTTGTGGTTTTGGATTAAAATACAATCCTAATTCCGTTACCTTTAGATGTAAAATAACCTTAATGCACCTATATGTTTTTCTTTTTCTTGTCTTATCTTCTTCTTTGTATTATTTATTTATTTATTTTTGATTGGCAACAGAAGGGATAATATTAAAGATAAAGAACTCATATCTTCTTTGTTCCTCTTATGTTACAAGCATAAATTCTAACTTAAACATTTATTAATCCTATTAAACTCCATATTAACCTAAAGTTTCCTAAGGCCACTACTTGTGTGTATTTATGATGGTCTTGAGATGGTGGATTGTTCTATGTTCAAAAATGTTAGAGACCTCAAAAATTCTATCAAAAGTTCTATCAAATGTCTTACAAATGTGGGTCCCACACTCATGTGAGACATTTGGTAGAAACTTTGGTAGAATTTTTGGGATTTCTAGCATTAGTAATGTTTTCAACTTTGGCATTGCTATTAAACATAATGATAGTAATCTAGGCTTGGATTACATGACAAGATTTTCTATATCGAAAAGATGTGCAAACATTCAAGTATTCAATGAATGGTTGAATGTTTGCATACACTAGAAGAAAAAGTGATTATTAATTAATTGGCATTTTTAGAAACGCCTCTCAAGTCTGAACTTTTGAAGGTGTTTACTAAAACTCTGTAATAGAGGAGCATGAAATGATTTAGTTTTATGGTCGGATAATGAGAAAGGAAATGCAAAAATTTCATGGCTAGGATTGTATTTTTTCTTTCTTTTCTTTTCTTTTGTTTATTATTAGTCATATTTTCTTTCTTTTCTTTTGTTTACTATTATTCGTATTCAAACCAAGAGGCTGATGGGGCCTGGCTTGGACTTGAAAGTCGGTGATAGGTTAAAAAGAATTGTGTAAGCAATCCTCTATGTTCTGGTTGGGTGGTTTATGTTGCAGGTCAGCGCTGGATGGTGAATGTGGCTTCTTGGCTGCGAACTTGTACGCAAAGAGCGTGTTTGGGGAGGATGCTTTGATAAATATTAGCATTGAAAAGCAAGCAGATGGAAAGCTTGGTGGTTACATTAGGATAAGGAGCAAGACCCAGGGGATCGCTCTCAGCTTGGGCGACAAGATCACTCTCAAGCAGAAGGGGGGAAGCTGATCCGGTTATCATAGGCTCCTTTGTCATACTCTCTCTCCTCCTAACAGTTACTCAATTATACTGTGATATTTGCAAATTATGGTGTCGGAAAGGAGGAGAGAAAATAATGGAGATAGGGGGAGGATTCCTTTTTGTTTGCTGCATTAGGAAGGGAAAAAACCCCAACCTTTTTGAAGGACTTTATTATTTCTATCACAAATAGCTTCTCTTGATGTATTGTTTTTCCTGGAAATTTGAGTTTTGTGGGCATGAGTGGAATTGTTTTCTTGTATTGTATTTAGCTTTCTGTTCCTTTCGAATGAGGAGAACCAAACAAAGGAAATGTAGAACTGAGAATAGTTTTCCTGCCTCGGCTTCTCTTGGCTATTTCATTAGTCTCTATACTAATGTTTGCTTGGAACGTTGATCCCGTATGGGTTTAAAATGTGTGATACTTTACATTATTAAAATTTAACTTGAGTAATTTTCTTTTAATAATTAGATATCTAATAAAATCTTCTTATATTTAAATTAATCATGTAGGCACATTTTTAGAAAAATCATTTTATTTTTTTTCGTCTAAAGAAAATCTGTATGCTATTATATTTGGGTCCAGGATTTTTGACAAGTGGAAAATAAATTTATTTGTGCGGTTCATCATTTTTATTATTTTTTTTTTTGAGAACGATCATTTTTTTAAATGTACTTTTGGATCTCAAAAAAATAAAAATGTAATTTCACCCATTCACGGGAGAGTGATTTTTGATTACCTACTCAACTCGTTTCAAAACGTAGTAGGAAAAAATTTAATCACCTTTATATCTCGTCACCAGGTTAACTGTGAGAAAAATAAAAATACGACAAATTCTAGTTTCCAAACAAATAAACCCCACACAAACTATAATAACGGCCAAAAAACAACTGTGATTTGAAAAGGTTAAAAATTTTAAATTACCAATCTTTTTACAGATTCGAGAAACAAGATCTGAATCAAGCTTAAAACCATACTTGCCATGGTGAACATCAGAAACTACCCGTAGCCAGAACTTAAGAACACAATCAAAGAGAAGCTCTCAAATCTCTCTTCTTATGAATAAAAATCTCATATCCGCCTGGTGGTCGTGTTCTCAGCATTTAGGGTTAGTTTAAGATGTTCTAAAAAAATACACTTTTTGACTTATTGGCTTATATGAGTTGAGTTTGGGTTAGATTTGTTGTGATGTGTTAGAGAGGCGATGTGATTTAAATAAAATGATGTGACTTAAATAGAATAATGACTTTTTAACTTTTTGTATTATTTAGGTCGTGCCTTACATATATCTACATGGTGGATTTGTTTTTTTTTAGAACAATGCCAGAAAGTTGGCCGAAGGATGCCAAAAATGTCCAGAGAGATAAAGTCCTCCACCCCACTTTGGGAACTTTTGTTCTCTTTATGTAGCATAATGCTTTTTTTTCTTTGGCCAAAAAAGAACAGCAGCAGCAGTTTTTGGGCTGTTTTTAGCTGTCATTTGGGAACAACCATAAAAGCTGCCAATTGTTCCTAACGTAATGGCCTTCATGAACTTTGCCTTCAAATTTAATAAAAATCATCATCTATAAATGAAAAATACTTTCCTCAATGTTAAAAATAAATTTCACTAGATGTTTAGTCTTTCTTTGTCTACTCAAGTGTGTGTGTGTTGAGAGAGAGAGAGAGAGAGCCAGCCTTGTGTGCAAATGCAGATCAATAGTGCCTGATTAGTTTGAGTTTGGTGAATGAACTCCACATCAGCAAGATAACATTCCATCTAGATTCCGAAAAATTCAAATTAACAAGATAACATTCACATGTAAATTCCAGTCCTTACCAATCTTGTCCTTTAATATTTTGGGGGGAAAAAAAAAATCATGGAAAAACCCAGAGGAGACATAAGAGAAAAGGAAAACTTATCTAGCTCACTTGTGAATAAAAAAATCCCAGGTAATGAGAAAAGCAGGGGGATACCCTTACAAGTTATGTCACCAAAATTTGATGCAGCAAACTAATCAAAATATATTTATAGGACCGACTATAATAGATTTTCCTCCCAAAAGATTGGTAAAATATAAAGTTGTATATGACTTGTAAAGAGTAACAAAGGGATTTTCTCTCATAATATCAAAAGCTACGTTATCAGCTACAAAGCTAAATTATCAAAATCTAGGAAGAGTGCAAGTGACCGCGTTAAAAGCTATATTACCAAAATTTGATGATGTGCAACGATAAAGTATGTTTTTATGTACTAAGTTTTTATGACCAATAGATAGGTGAGAAACATTAAGGGCATGCAAGTGTTTGGGAGTTTGATAAGGCAAGGAACGACAATAGTTCAGGCTAATCCTGAAATGTGAACACCATCTGTGAATTTTGGCTCCAATCTATTTCAAATAAGGAATTAAAGTAGGTCATCATCAACAGGTGTGTGCATAAAGGTTAGATTTAGTCATGCCCGTGTTAGTCCGTAACTATGCTCCCTTTGATGTCCCTAAATCAATTGCACTGTACATTGGAATAAAAAGGAAAAGCCTAACCAAATGTTAAATGAGGTACTAGGCATGGATGGCTCAAATCCTGCATCTTAAGATTTCTGATACAACAAATGCAACTTACGATGTCAAATATTAGTTGATAGACCCATCTTTACTCCAGCTCCAAACACAAGTTTCTTCACCATCAAAGAAAAAGAAACAAAATCATTGAAAATGTATTTATAGGATATGACTTCACTTTATAACTGAACGAAGATGATAATTCTGCATTACTAAAATTCTTTGATGACACTTAAAAAAATCTCATCACTTACAGAGTTTCAGCTTTTTGAAAAATGACGACACTATGGATTTAGGGTAGGGTTTTGTGGCAAGACATGTGGGAATGTTCTCAGGTTGTTCGATCCACAGCTTATGAGCGATGTCACCAGCTGTGAGCTTTTCTGACAAGTTCCGTATCTGGGTTTCTCCCTTTACTTCAAGAGTAACCTACATAATCCATAAAGAAATATTCAATTGGCAAGTTATTGCCTATCAGTTTCAACATGTAGCAGATATACCAACATCAGCAACAAGAGCACAAAATCATGAATTTCACCAAAAGAACTAGCTTTTTGAAACAAAATCTCCAACCACTCCAATTTGTTTTAGTGGACTCTACTCAGACAGCGTGGAATTCCAACAAAATAAAAGAAAATAAAAAAAAAATTTATGACCTTTATGACCATTTTTTTTTTTAGTTTGAGTGTACTTTTTTTTTTATATGTTAACTTACACCATCCAAGTCCATGCTGGAAAACATTTGGGTATAGTATGAATAACAAAATATATATTATGTTCTAGAAGTTAACATTTGTCATGTGCAGATAGCCTGTTCTACGGGCAGACTTATGAGTATCTTTTCATGTCAACAAGCATCCAGACGCTACAATAACTATCTTACCACAGCATTGAGTTGCAATTACCGAAACTAGGTAACTTCTAATCCAGAAGAGCAGGAGAAATGGATTTATAAATGTTCTAAGTGCCATATGAGCAATTTCACTTCTCAATTTATTCAAGCAACTCAGATGACAGCTACTCTCCATCCAAACCCAATGTCCAGAATAAGTGCAACATGGTAATTCACACCTCATTTTGTTCAAGTGATTGAGATGACAGAGCAGAGGAATAGAGAAAGTGAAAGTTGCATCATGTAACAAGTAAAACTCGAACCTAGACATTACACCTGATAGGGATCACCTCATCCTTAAGCTAGGCTAACCCTTGGTCTTTGACAGAGTAGCTCATTCTCTATCAAAACCCACAAAAAACATATCAAAATCTTTACAAAATCATGCTTTACGATTATCAACTGAGTTAGACCGATAAAAAAAAAGATGCACTGACTAGTGGTAGCAATTCAGAAATAGATTATGATCAATAACTTCAACGTATAGTTACCTGAAATCCGCTAAAAGACCAAAAAAAAAAAAAAAAGAAACTCCGAATCCAACATAGAGTTCACAGATGTCAACAAAACGAAAAGGGAAATTGAACAGAATGTGAAGTTATTCTTGTAGTTCTAAATATATCAATTTTACCCTTCAATTCAATTTAGTGAAATTGATAACCCCTTTCTTAGCTGATGTCATCAAATCAATTGAACTAAATTGACACAATGTGAAAATTAAAGAACAAAATTGATACAATTGGAATCAAAGAACTGACACAAAGCGCATATTACAATTAAATACTACAGGAAATCTACAAATGTTGACAGAAATCGGAAGAGCAACACAAACAAACAGAGAAAATTAGAACCAATTAATAACCAGAAGATCAACAAAAATAAGAATTGAATTTTGTGTGAATTAGGGTTTACTTGCCTTGTGCATAGAATCGAGATTGGTAGGGCTACAGTAATCTAGAGTATGAGGATCGTCCATGTGAGACCAAATGGCCGATACAGAGGCATGACATCCCTGCGTTACGACGCTCCCAAGCGGCCACGTGTCGATGAGGTCTCGCCGGAGCACCACGTACTGTACCAGAACTTCGTCGGAAGGGATGGAAGTGACGGCCTCTGCGGCGGAGGAACCCATACGAGCTCGAGTGGTGAACGCCAACGAAACCCTAACCCTAGCCCCAACAACAAGAGCTTGATGAGTTGTTGTTGTTGAGTGAGGAAATGGGGTGCACCGCTGCAACAATGAATGTACCATTGCCCAATGGACATGTGTTGCCATTAGGGGGCATCCATCAACCGGGTTAGGTGGTGGTGGTCACTGTTTGTATAAGAAAGAATAATGATTGAGACTTTATCGGTACAAGATTTCGCAAATCTAAAGATCTCATATAGTAGACCATATACATATATAAAAAACAATCGCGATTGGGACGCCGAATCAAGTCACGAATCTGAAATGAAGCACGTCGTTTATGGTTTTAATTTTTTTTTTTGACGGAGGCGAGAGCGGAGGAGGGAGGGAGGAGGAGGAGGTGGAGGGAGGAGGGCAATAAACTCGGGATGAGGCGGGCCGAGCCGGGCTGAGGCAGTCAAGCAGCAGCGACAGCAGCAATGGGCGGCGACCAGCGCGAAGGCGGCAGCGTTGGCGGCGATCTCTCTCTCTCTCTCTCTCTCTCTCCTCTTCCTCTTCTCTCTGCGTCAAAAAAAAGCCTAAGCCCAAGCGTCGTTTTTGGGCTTAGAGATCGAGGATTCGGGATCAGTTCGAGGTCCAAAACATTTTTCTATAAAAAATAGCGAGAATACTAATTAGTACTATCATTAATGATGTGATAGTAAATTTTATTATGAATGATTTGATGTTTTAATTTTAGTGTTGTATTTTTTTTTTTATTGAGTGTCATGTCATTAATAATCTTTTTAGAGTTTCAAAATTAATGGTCTCTATCATTATTGTACATATATAGAAGATTATGATTACTTTGGAGTTGATTTTAAAAAAGAGTCTTAAACATTTTTTAATAAGAAAAAGAGGGTTTTTGGCACTATTTAAAGGCTACCGGTATCACCAATCGCCTTATCGCAATCGACGATCATGAGAAGATTACAAATGCTTTAATAGGACACATTTATCGTTGCAAAATTGTATCGAAAAGACATTTAGAGCGTGGAAATCAATGTAGGGCATCTTGACGAACATAATGAAATATGATTTTTGGACAATACAAGTTCCCTTAACTATAGCATCAATGGTCTTACATAATTTCATAAGATGAAATAGCCTTATTGATGAAGTAACGCAAAATATTAAAAATGCCGAGGACTACGAAGCGTCGGACTTTCTGTCACGACCCGCTCTCCGTACCTAAGGGTTAAGTATCGTGATGGCTAATAACTGAAGTTATCTCTGACCAATTCTTAAACAAATAAATAAACGCAAGCGGAAGTAATATTTAAATGAGAGTATCAAAATAATTATTGGAGCTTTTATTTTTATTACAAAATTATATTGACCAAAAGGCCGATATTTACATAGAAAAATGTCATAAAAGTGTTGTGTGTGTTTATTCCGCAACCCCCGTCTAAGACTTTTCAAAGCTATTTCTTAATTGCATTGTTTCTTGAAAATTGGTAAACAACTATAAGCACATGGCAAAGTGAGAAATATTATACCAAGAGTATAAGGGGCACGAAATAACCATGAATAGTTAGTTAGACCAAAACATTTACATAACTCAGTTTGGTAACTAAATCATTTAAGTAGCAAAAAATAATCCTTTAAGTAGCAGAACTGAAATACAGAAATTATGTAAATAAATGACTATAACCACGGTACAAAAGCGAGCAGGCAGAGAGGTCATATGGTGTGATCGAGAGCAGTGCGGACTCATGAGGTGGCTCGTACGGATTCTAGAGGTGGCTCCCACAATAGTGTAGCACTTAGCTCATACAGAGCAGTGCAGGATTCAAGAGGTGGCTCGTACGGATTCTAGAGGTGTCTTCCACAATAGTGTAGTACTTAGCTCCGCACAACACTTTGGTCCGCACAGAACAGAGGTCAATGGATCAGATGGGTCACAAAGTAACCAAACAGAGGCCAATAGTTATTTAAGTTTCCCAAGGCGTGGAACTCTAGTGGTGGTACTTACAAAACATAGTTGTTTATAAGGTCATAGCCAAATATTCCTTAAAATATAAACAAACATATCCATGAGTTTCCTTTTAAGCAAATAGGGTTCAGAAATAAACCACGTAACTGAAACCTTTATAAAACATAACTTTTATTAATATACTAATAAAACATAACTTGTGTAAAATAGATTTTGGTAAGTCAAAACATACGTAAAATACTTTTAGGTGACTCAAGGTATAATATAACTCATCTTAACTTTAATACGTTACTCTTTCTTTTTACTATCAAAAACCCTTTTAACGTCCACCATTTTTTCCTTCATTTCCTCTCTTTCTTTCTTTCTTTCTTTCTTTTCTTTCTTCCTCCTTCTTTTCTTCTTTTACTCAGATTACCTTCTCCCTATTTATAGGTAGATAAAGCCCCCTGAGCCAACATAGCAGCCCAAATCCTTTCCGAATCCGTCTCAGATTCGTTCATAAATTTCAGGATTGATCCTTATCTAATATATATAGTTAAGATAATTACATTTTGACCTAATATTTTAATATAATTATATAAATAATTTAATTCTTAATTAAATTACATTCTATCTTATACTAACAAAAAATTAATTGTTTATTTTAGTACCACACCCATTATTATTATTATTTATATTTTGACCCCTAAACTCATAATAATTATATTGTTTTACAAAATTACACATAATAATATATAATAAATTATATATTTTTCCAACTGTGATTCAATAATATTAGTATAAATTCTACAGAATAATTAAAAATTTGGGTTGTTACACTCTCCCGACCACCCAACTATGACAACGATTGAAGATATAATGATGACAGGAAATGAATACATTAAAATGGGTAATGTGGAGGTGACTATTGCATGCGTGTTGGCAGTGCAATCGCAAGCGCAATAGCTTTGTTGGTCGGGAGCAATGGAAAATAGATTACGATATTGTTTGTGTGTATAAGAGAAATATAAATTATGTTATTTAAGACATGCTATTTTTGTTTGTTAAGAAAAAAAAAAATCATGTCATGAAATGTTGACGGTAAAAAAAAATTCAAAATTTTTAGCATGATTTTTATTTATTTATTTATTTACAAATCACTATCTTTTAGATCATCATTAAATATTTTCCTATTAAACTTGACAATTGTTAATTTTTGTTATGCAAAATCGTGATGTTAACATAATAAAACGAAACGGTACAAATTCACAATTACAAAAATAGATTTGTACAATTATTAACAAATGTGGTGAAATGGGGTAAATTACACTTTGCACCCTTACATTTTACACTAAATCTCATTTTAGTTCCTATACATGAAATCATGACAGTCAATCCCCTATACTTCTAGTTAAATTCCACTTTGGTTCCTACACATGAAATTGTGATAGTCAATTCCCTGTACTTTTGGTAAAATATTACTCTGATCCCTACACAAGTGTCAATGTCCCATTTTTATTACTCAATTGTTTAAATCTTTAACATCATCTAATCATGTGATAAGAATGTAACTGCGATATGAGAATAAAAAAGAAAAATCATCTACATTTTTCACCTATACACACATTATTATAAAATTTGCATCAAAATATGACTATTTTATGTTAAAATAAAATGCTGATTGTGAACAATTAAGAAGATGAATTAGGATTTTACATAAATTGGAATTACGAAATTCTATTTTTCACGATAACATAGCCACCTGTCTATTTTTTATTTATTTGTCGCATTTTTTTTATTTGAAAGCTCTACTTTCTTGCATTTTTGTCCCAATTTTTACCATATGAATATATTATATATATATATATTATATAACTCTCATGTGCTTATCACATAGAGAAAAGTGTATTGGTGAGAAACATAGATGATTTTCCTCTTATTCTCATTTTGTAGTCACATTTTGGTCACATGATTAGATTTTGTTAAAATTTTAAAATAAAATAATAAGAGAGAGACATTGGCACTTATATAGTGACCAAAGTGAGATTTAAGTAAAAGTGCGAGAGGTTAACTGTCGCGATTTTATGTGTAGAGACCAAAGTAAGATTTAACCAAAAGTATAGAGGGTTGACTGTCATGATTTCATGTATAGAGGTCAAAGTGAAATTTGATACAAAATATAGGGGTGCAAAATATAATTTACCCGATAAAATGGATTGGAGCAATAGTATTATTTTGCAAATAAGTACGTATTTTCACAGCACACTTTTGTTTCATGTTATCATTATTATTTTTTTATCGAAATAAGAGTTTCGTAACAAATTGGGTGAAAAGAGTTTCAATTTGAAAAGTTCGGTTTTGGTACGACTTTTTAAAAAGATTGTGAAATTTTTAATCAAAATCATCATTTAAAACGAAACAAAACAAAACAAAACAAAACAAATATATATGTATATATATATATTAAACATACAAATTATGATTAAAAAAATTGTCACAACTTATATAAATTATTTCACAAAAACATATTTTAAACATTACAAATATATTTTTTTTATAAAAACAAAGTATGCGTTTGTAAATTTTTTGTTATCTCTCAAAATAAAAAACACGGTAGAAAAAAAAATTGAAACAACAAAAGTCAAAAAAAAAAAATTAAATCAAAATAGGGTAAGCAGCAGATATATTGATCCGCCTAAACTAACTGAACCGAATCGATTTGCCGCATTTTGGATGAATGTGTGATGACAAGAGGACAGTTGTGAATTGATTTTTTTCCAATCCACCTAGTTTTAGACGGATAGTGGATTTGAGATTTCTTTGGCCGCAACCGAACCGCCAAACCATGAGCACCTCTAATAATTTGTAAAACTTTGTGTTTTCAATTTGTTTAGATATTCTATTTATATTTTTAATTGAAAAAGAGTTTAAATATTCTGTTAAATATATTATGTTGAAAAAGAGTTTTCAACTTAAATATATTTTGAATTGAAAAAAATAAATGTATTATTTAGAAAAAATTATTTATAAGTCCTATTAGGGAGACTTATGCTACATATGGTCCTACTAAAAAACTTATGTTCCTATAAGTCCTGTGGAAAGTTTGTTGACGCATTTACCCTCAATATTAGTTGTTAATATCATAAATAATAGTAAAATCATATATAGGAAATTGAATGTTACCATAGATTATATCTATATAAATGTAACGTAACGTGATACCTATGATCTATGGTAACATATAGGAAATTGCATGTTACCATAGATCATATCTACATAAACGTAATCTAACATGACACCTACATAAATGTAACGTGACATCTATGATCTATGGCAACATTCAATTTCCTATATAGAAAATTGAATGTTACTGTGTGTATCAATTTTCGACCACACTGCCAACTTAGTACTCAACTAGAGAACACCGGTAGAATAGATGGCACCTGTCTGACCTGCAACAGAAAGAAGAGTCTCCGGTGGTGGCTCATCCACCCGGGGATACTCCGATAATCAAGTCAGTACTCCATATCTCTCAAAGATAACCAATAGTGCTTAACTCACTAGACAGAATATCAAAAGCCATATCTTAGACCCATGGGGGTGCCTCCATTTTATAGCCAACATAATCCTAGTCTTAAATAGAAGCCTAGCTCTAATGGACTTAGGATTACTGCTAGGATTAGGATAAACTCTTTCAGAGTCTTATCTTTACCTAAATTGAAGTCTTCTCCCATTTTAAGACTCTTGTCCCTTATCCGCTTATCTCGAATTCCGGTATTCTCGCAGATAACCTCGGCCTAGCCGAGATCATCTTGGCATCATGACCAGGACATGTGACACTTCGGTGTCACCTCGGCCACATGTTGTCATTCAAAAATTATGTCCCCACAACTGCACCCTAGGTTCTATTACCTCGGAATCCTGAGGTGATGGAACCTATATCATTTATTCCACTTAGCACGTTGGCTAAGCTCGCTTCACCATCTATTGCCGAAGTCAGAACTCGTCAGCTCAATATAACCAAGACCTATAGTCTGCTTTCATCAATGCCTTAGAACCAACGACCAAGTTCGTTCAAGTTTCTCAGTCGAAACCGTCCTCCTTTGCAACCATCTCGGGGTGACACACCTCGGTTATACAAACTGATGATTTACTTCGGCAAGTACCCAAGTACCTTTTCTTGGCATAACCTTGGTTTCACCTTGTAAATTTTTTCATAAAATTTCAACAAGGATTTAACCTCTGCTTAACTTTAACTTGTAAATTGTCCATAAATTTCAACAAGTGTTAAGCAATGATTTCGGTTTAACTTCAACTTATAAATTGTCCACAAATTTCAACAAGTGTTAAACAATGATTTCGGTTTAACTTTAACTTGTAAACTTTTCTCAAGTTTCAACAAATGTTAAACAATGATTTCGGTTTAACTTCAACTTGTAAATTGTCTACAAATTTCAACAAGTGTTAAACAATGATTTCGGTTTAACTTCAACTTGTAAATTGTCCACAAATTTCAACAAGTGTTAAACATCATCTCGGTAAGCTCTTCTCTTCTCGGACTTAATCATCTTAGGCCGAGATCTTATCTTCTGGGATCTGGGATCCGAGATCCGAATCAGGATCTACTTACTTGAAATTTGAGCTCTTGTCTTCTCATATCCAGTGTTATCTCGGCTTCGCTACGGCGAACCATTTCTCTTCTCTGGTTTGGACGCCTTTGTCCCCAACGTGTCCTCCTCGACTCTAGCATACTTTTCTATCCTGGCCATCAGCTCCTCTATACTTTTCGGCAATGTCTTTGCTAGTGATTTTCGAAGCAGGCAGTCATCCTTCAAACCGCTTTTAAACAACACGACCGCCATCTCTTGGTTGCATCCTGGTATTCGGTTGAATACCTCATAATACCTTTTGGCATAGGCCCTAAGGCTTTCATCCTCGCCGATCTTTAGGGCCATTAGGGCGTCCACCCTCAATGGCTGTAGCTTGTTTGTCACGAATCTGGCCACAAACATCTCGGCCAGGCCTTCCCAGATTTTCACAGTTCCTTTCGGCAACTTATGAAACCGATCCGTCTGATTTCCCGAATGATGAGGGGAACACTTTACACAGCAACGGCTCGTTCCTAGAGTATAACGCTATCGCGTTCAGGTATAATCTGACGTGAAAGTTGGAGTCTAACTTCCCATCGTATATCTGGAACCTCGGGATACTGAATCTCTTCGGGACCTCAACTTTGTCTAATTCTTCCGAGAATGGCGTTCTCACCTTGACCGGGGAGGTTACCTCGGTATCTTGTTGCTTCCTCTATAGGTGATCTCCTAGATCCTCTTTGGTTCGTCCAAGAGCTCGGCTATCTCCGGATTTCAGCTTCTTTGGTGCACTACTTCTAGTGTCATCGTGAGTCCTTTTGGACCTCTGTTACGAACCAAACCCGCCCCTATGGGTTTAGCACCATAAGGCGATGTCAAGAGATTAGAAGGCACGCTATGATGTCTGATGAAAGCAGTACAAGGGCATGGCGGAAGCCGATACAGTAAATAAATAATGTTCAATGAACTGTGACAGTCTGTATGCAAAAAGACTTTTCATACCTATGTACAAGTAGTGCAAAACAGTGTACACAACATTTACAATCATTTAGAATAGGGATTTAATCCCTCTTAAATATCTGATAAGATCTATCTGAATATGATAACAAGCACGAAATGCAGTTGTACACACCCCATTTTTGACCGACCTTAAGACTCAGATGTCACCGATTGAGCGCTTGGTGATGTCGCATATTGTACTCGTTCTGAGGTTGCGGAGTCTCGGCTGCGAGCCTTGCCTCCAGACTTCCGGATTCTTTTGTACCTTGCCTCGGTTTGGGAACCAGGTCCCGTTTTCTCCATTTTCTCTTCCCGAAGGGAGGGAGAAGTCTCGTAGATCATCTCTCAGTGGCCGTAGGCTAAGTTTCGTGGTCGTAGGCCATTTTTCCCGTTTGGAGCCCGGTTTTTGATTTTTTGGAGCCGTCGGCCGTGTGCCTCAATTCGGGACCGCTTAACCACCTCCGTTTGCTCTGATTTTTGGCATACACCTTATTTCCTCCCTTTTGAGGGACACTGTGGTCCGAGAGACCAACTTCGCGGTCGAACGCCATTTTCGGTGCCTAATAGCCTATTTTCGGGGCCCCGAACTGCGTGTTTCGTCCCCCGAACCTCCGTTTTGCATCTGTCTTGGTTCATTTTTGGTGGAGACCTTATTTTCATTATTCGAAAGGTTGTAGGAGAGTGGGAGGCTAGCAATTTTTCTAAAAAACTAGCTTTCTTGGTCAAAAGTGATTTAGCATGAATCCGGGAAGGAGGAAAACATCTGCGCGGCTTCACCGAAACGGGCATAACTCTTTACACAAAAGGAATTAAGATATGAGGCCATCACCGTTGGAAAACTTACTTCCGGGGCTTCATTTTACACTCAAGAATATCCTAAGGACAAGTCCGGGCGGGGGAGATATGATTGGTTGAAGTAGGGGATCAATCCGATTGGACCGAATCTGCGCGGCTTCACCAAAACTGGCATAACTTTTTCCACATGAGGAATTTTAATGCAAGGTTTGCGGCATTGGAAAGCTAACTTCTGGGGCTTCATCCTAAGGGGTGGCCGGCCACTTTGACTCTTTTGACCTAGTCGGCCGGCCACCTAAACTGGTCGGCCGGCCACCTTGCCTGGTGGCTGACCACTTTGGCCCTTTTGACCTGGCCGACCATTTTTACCTCTCCAAGTGTATTATAGATGTACCCTTCGTTTTCCCCCAGACCCCTGCCCGGGGATTTGCCCTTTTGGGGGGGAAATTTGGATTTAATTTTCCTCCTCCCCTTTTCCTCCACTCCTCCTCTATAAAACCAGCACCCCCACACCCATTTTGAAGGGTTAGAAATTCTTGTTTAGAGCCTTGCTTATATCTCTCCCTCCCTCTCTACTTCAACCCTCTAAACCCTAAAAGCCTTCCACCATTTCTACACCAACCCATAGCACAACACCTCCACACTCCATTTCAGCAACTTGAGGCTATTTTGCAGAGGTGGAGAGCTTCCAAACCTGGTCCAAAAGTTGTTGAAGCTTGGTTCTACAAGGGTGAGTCCCATTTTCCCTCTTTCTTGCCTTATTTTGCATACTTTCTAAGCCATACTTGCAAACATTTTTGGGCTCCGACCCAAACTGTAAATAGTCATTCTTTGAGCTGTTTTTCATGTTTGATCAAGGGTCTTTCCCTGTTTGAGGTCTCCTCCTCACCCTTTGTGTTTAAACCCTCTTTTAGGCCTATTTTTGCATGATATTTTAGGCTTATTTTTGAGCTGTTTTGGACTTAGTCATAAACTGTAAAATATCTTTTTTTGAGCCCCTCTTCAATATTGTTGAAGGGCTCTCCTCTGTTTGAGGCCATCAGCTACCACTTGTCTCTTTATCCCTCTTTTAGGCCTTTTTCTTGCATGATAGTTTAGCCTCACTTGTGTTTATTTTCGTGGCTTGATATAAACTGTAAAATGCCATGTTTTGAGCCCCTCTTCAACTTTGTTGAAGAAATATTTGCTATTTGGGGCCAGCTTCTGTCCCTTCTCTCTATTATCTCTTTTAGGGCCATTTTTGCATGGTAGATTAGCCCTATTTTTGTTCATTTTTGAGACTTGTTATAAACTAGAAAAAGGCTTGTTTTGATATCATCTTCATGTTTTATTAAGAGAATTTTCTTATTTGAGGTCACATGCTTCCTTGAATGCTTGATTGTCCCTTGTTTTGAGCCTTACACCCTAGCCCTTGTTGCATACCTTGTTTGACCTTCTAGCCACTGGAATCCAGTGGATTTCTAGTGGCTTAAATTCTGTTTTGAGCCCCCAAATCAGAGGGGGGTGACCCCCTCTCACCTTGACTTGTTTGGTGGTCATTTTGGCCTTCCAAAGAGACTCTATCTTGCATGCTTTGAAGTCAAGTTTCAATGTCAATTTGGTGAGTTTTGGGCTATCATATTTGATTTCCAGGGTTTTTTTGGTCATGCTTCATGTCTATCTTGCATGTGCTTAGTAACCCCTTCGTATGCCTTCCAAAGGAGCCCTTCGTTTGTGCATGTGTTGGTTGTCTTTCCATGTTTATTTGGGCATATTTTGGCATGTTTTATTCACTGAATTTTTCTGGTTTGACGATTTCTCACTTGCTTCATGTACTTTCCATGTAACCCATGTTTGCCAGTCAAAATTGCATGCTAATTTAAGCCATCTTCCTAACACCTTTTGGCCACACTCTAAACTGGAAAAGTTCATGTTTTGGGATTGCCTTGACTCTTTCTTCATGCTTCATGTTCAAATAATGCATGATTTGTATAGCTATAAGTAATTCCATGTACCTAGTTTTGAGTTTCGGGTCTCATCTCATGCATCGGGTGCCATATTGTCATGCTTCGGGGCTGTTTAGCATCATGTTTTAGTGCTAAAATTTGCTTGTTTGCATATCATGTTCCATGCCTTACCATGCTTTGGTAAAGTGGCATTCGTGCCTTAGGTTCGGTCCTCAATTTGCGTACAAGTGTGCACGCATCTCGAGTGTCTCATTTCCATCTTATGGCCACTGATATGAGTGTGGCTGAGGTCCACTCATGTCGGTGTAAGTCCATTATGCATTGTGTATGTCGTTTTATTTCATAGCATTGTGTATGCTAGGTTCTATGTTGGCGCATTGTGTATGCCACGTTACCTCGTGCATCGTGTATGCCATTTCATAACATTGTGCATGTTAGGTTGTATCTTAGTTGCATTCATGCATGTCATGCATATTGCATTGTGTTTGGGATAGGAGTTAGCCCGAGCACGGGAAACGAGGTACGTTTCAAACTCCGAGTGACGGAACGTGTCTCAATTCCCCAGTCGCCGACACTCCGGATTATCCATGATGGAGCTTAGGTTTTGTTGTGTTTTCATGTACATTCATTTCATATTGAGTCGTGCAATTCGACTCCTCAGCCATCATGCATTGAGATGCGTGATTGGTGGTACGAGAATCGAGATGTGCATACATATGTGAAAATACTTTGCTATGCCCTTTTCTCGCTCTCTGTTGCAACAAATCAAGAATCAGCAGCCTTCCAAAGCTTGGCGCGCTTTCCAAGAACAATTGCAAACAGAGGCTAATTGGGGCATCGCAATGGATTTCCGCGCAAGGCAACCCGAACATGCATCATTCATCATCCGGATCAGAGTCGAGGCAGTCCCTAGCTTGTATGCTAGTTTACAGCTTTCCTAGTTTAATTTGTTAATTAATTAGGATTTTGTATTTATTCAGACTGTACTATTCATTCAGGACTGTATATTATTTATTCGGACCTTCCGAGTGAGGGCAATGTTGTAATAAGTGTGTGTGCGTGTGATGTATGTCTTCCAACCCCACGTCTTTCTCCCTTTTATTTACTTGCTTATGATGGTTAGATTAGGGCATGTTTCAGTTAGCATATAATATGATAGCATGTTTGCATTCATTCATCTGTTTTGCATGCACCGGGCTCGGCGCATCATACTAACTGCATTTGTATTTCAATTCCGAGTTAAATACATGTTAGCTGTAACATTCCATATGCCATGTTTAGAATAGCCGAGCTTGCTATATTTGTATCTTTGCATGTGTTGCATTAGGCATTTCTGTATAGTTAGGATCATGCATGGATTTCTAACATAGTTCTTGTTTTGGCTTGGAGTACTCGGTGAGTTTTTACGCTTTAGCATCCTTGCATGTGTGTGAGTGACTGCCATAATAGCATGCTTACCATGAGGCTATATGCTTATGTGATATATCTAACTGAATGCTTGTGGGTGGAGGTTAGGTTATCTAAATTGGAACAATTCATCGACTATGAGTTTTAAGCCCACTAGATAGTGGCAAAACCATCTTTTCTAAGCCCACCTGAAGGTGACAAAATCTGCATTTTAAGCCTACTTGAGGGTAGCAAACCATCTTTCAAAAACAAATATGAAATGTTTTGTTCCAATTCAGGTTATCCAGTCTATACTTGTATGCTGTGCGCATCACATAGTAAATCTAGGCTAATAACCGAAATAAAAACACATAATGTTTTCAAAACTAGATATCATGGTTAGTAGAGGCCGATCTTTGATCGGGCGAGAATGCTCACAGTGACCTTCCTAATCATACCCAAGTTCGTAGCCGAGGCAACTTTGGTAATGACGGACACGTGGCCTTAGGCATGAGTCAGGGTTTCCTAAATTTCCCAAAATAAAATATTTAGGTGGCGACTCTATATCTGGCAAAGCAGTCCATGTTTGGCACTTCTTTTAAAAAATCTGTTTTCTCAAAACGATTTGCCGGATTTGGACTCTTTGGTTCAGATTACGAACCGTGACAATTAGAGTCCTGAACTGTAGTGAGCCCAAGACGAACGGAATGGAGGACTCATTCCCTCCCGGGGCGTTCGGGGACGTCTACACCCGCGCACGTTAAACAGTTCGGACTCCCGAGATCTCTTTGATCTCAAGTCTCACGAGTGCAATGTGAAACATAGATGAGAGTCCAAATTTGGTAACTTTTATTGAAAATCCATTTTATTGCAATTTTGTCAAAAATGGACTGCGTCATCAAATCTCAGAGTCGCCACCTAATATTTTGGGAAATTAGGAAACCCATGACTCAGTGCCAAGGCCACTGTTCGTCGTAACCAAGGATGCTTGGCTCGAAACCTTAGGTATGAGAGGGGAAGGTCAATAATGAGCACCCCCGCTCACCCGATCAAAAGATTGGCCTCTACTAAACCATGATATGACTTTTTATTTTGTTTATATGTTCATGTTCTGATTATTGAATAAATCCTAAAATTTACTATGTGAAGCATACAAGTATAGACTAGTTTGCTCAAATTGGAACAATTCAATTTCATGTTTATTTTTCAAAAATGGTTTGAATTTGCCATTTGACAAAGTGGGCTTAAAGTTTGTGAATTTGCCACTGCAAAGTGGGCTTAAAACGTACATTTATTGAATTATTCCAATTCAAACAACAAGCCTTCATCCACAGGCATTCATACAGTCATATCAAGTAAGAAAGTAGCCTCATGGTAGAATACTAACACAGAGTAAGAAAAAACACACACAGATAGGATGCTAAAGCATAAAAACTCACAGATTGACCGACGCCCCTCGAACAACTACAAAACAAAGTTAGTAAAATATGCATGATCTTATATACAGAATCCTAATGTAATTCACTCATGAGATGCACTAAAGATTCGGCTTCTAAAATATGGCATATGAATCATCTCAATAACATGAGGTAGCGCATAGAACCACAAAAGAATTGATTAAATCCACACATATAAATTTAGCCGAATTTTAATGCATGAAACATAGATGTAAAGCATGGATATGCATGGCATGTCAGATATATACATATGTACAGTTAGGGAAAGCGATTAAAGAATGAGATAGAAAGGAGCGGGGTAGGGGATTATTACAACACTTTAAATATTACAAATCCAAGTAAGGAAGAGAGGAGGGAATAAAATAAAACAAACCTCACAAACACTCAAAATAAAAATAAAATAAAGAAGATCTCAAGCTCTCTCAGATGGTTCAGTTGTTAACGGTTTATTGTCCGACTTTGGTTTATGATTCTGGCTGTAGGATATGACCGTTCCAGCTCTATAATCATCCTGCTGAAATTTCATGTTGGAGATAGCAGAGTTAATGCGGTCTGTGGCCAATGCAGGTGTCAAGACAGCAGGAAATGTGCGAGTTTCAATGGTTCCAATGGGAGAAGCAGCTCCAAGGTCACCTTAGCAATCATGCATGGACAATGAACCAAATTGATGTCTTTGATTAGAGAAATAGAGTGAAGAATGTCCAATAGAGAGTAGTGGGGTAGAGATGGTACACTTCATTGATTCCAGGTCCATAAATCTTGCGGTCTGACTCCGTTGGTGCTTTGGTGGCGGCTGATTGTGATACAGCTATTTCTGGTTGCGATGGTTCTGAGTCTACCAGAGAAGAGGAAGGTCTGGGCGCTTCTTGTCTCTCCTTTCTTTCTCTCTCTCTCTCTCTCTCTCTTGAACTTGAGAGAGAGCTTATGCATGCCGAGAGAGAAGAGTATTGGTCATGAATTGTGTGTTGATATGTGTCTGTATTTTGATGACCCAGCTCCTCAGATCATGTTTCCCCCTCTCATGTCGAGAGAGAAAGAGATCGGTTTTGGTCTCAGCCCATGCACCACCTCTCCAACCAGAGAGAGAGACGATAGTGTATATCTGTACTGTGTCTTTTGTTTTCAAAAATAATGCTCTGTCTTTATTTTTCTTCCAAAGAGAGAAGAGAGCCCATGTGAGAGAGAGCCGGAAGAGAGAGTTATTGAGAGGGGGGAGGGGGCAGTTCTGAACAGTCACCCCCTCTTTGTGTGCGTATGTTCTGTGTGTCAAGCTTTGTCTGTGTGTGTTGAGTGTATCAGTGTGTGTATGAATGCCATGTGTGCTGTGAGAAGATGAAGTTGGTAGTGTGTGGGTGTTTGTGGCTGCAGTGGTGTGGTGTGTGATGGCTGCTGCCGTGTGTGAATGTGGATGCCTCCCCCTGTGTAGCTCTTGTGCTGAGTGTATATGTGCTGGGTATGGTGTGTGAGAGCTGTCATGCATGTGCTGGGTGTGTGTCTTGAGTGTGTGTTATGAGTGCATATGGGTCTTGAGCTCCAGAACATGTTCTCATTTTTTGTTGTTTTTATTGCCCACCGAAAAACCTAATTGAGGGTGAGATAGTGTTTTCTATATTTTTCAAAATCTTTGAACCTTTCTTCCACCCTCTCTGGCATTTTTTTCTCTAAAATAATCATCCATTCTCCTCCACCCGCCAAAACATACTCATCATCATTCCACCACTCCACCACAAATATTCTCAACATCTTTTCTTTAGTATCTTTTCTTTTTTCTTCACCTAAAAACACTCACCCGACGTCTTCTTTTTTTTGATATTTTTTTTTTGTTTTATTATTTTCTTCTTTTTTTTTTATCAAATATTTATCAATTTATATAAAACACACCTAAAACAAATGTACACAGACATAAATTTATATAAAAAATAAATAAAATTATAAAATACTACAAATTAAAAAAATATTAGTAACGGCCAAAATGGGCGAGGTTTGAAATGAAAGATTCAATTTGATTTTTTTTTTTTTGCTGAGAAATTCATAAAATAGCACATTCCAATTTTCATCATGGGGTGGTCAAAACAAAGTGTCCAAGTCTTAGGGCTGGTCAAAATGGGGTGTCTACAGTTGCCCCTCTTTGACAAAGCTCGAAGTCATGAAGTGACGTGAGTGAATGTCAAAGCCCGAAGACGACCCTTTTGACAAGGCCGTAAGACTTGGGCAAACAAACAAGATGTAATGCAAGTGGTTGAACCCAAAGGTTGCCTACGTATCCCTTTGCAAAGAATCAAACCAGTGTAGTTCAGGGGCAGAATGCAAATGATATGCTCAAAATGCAGTTTGAAAGTTGGACTTACAGGCTTCGCGAAGCCGGTTGTTTTTGAAAAACTTATGATCATGCAAGAGAGGGATGACCTCAACTAAGAGTAATCAACAACCTAACACGTCTCACGCGAAAGGAGAAAAGATGGTGTAAACAATAGGCGCACCTGATGTTTTTAACCAAGTAAACTTGCAATCCTAACGCGTTTCACGCGATAGGAGGAATAGCGGTACAACCAACAAGCGTACCTAATCGTATCTCAGACGAAGAGGAGGAAGGTTTTAACCAAGGAGAACAACAATGGTGTAACCAACAGGCATACCTAACCGTATTTAATACGAAGAGTGGGAAGGTTTTAACCAGGTAGAAAATCAATAGTGTAACCAACAGGCGTACCTAACCGTATTTTATACAGCGAGGGGGAAGGTTTTAACCAAAGAAAATGACAATGGTGTAACCAACAGGCATATCTCAACGTATTTCATACGGAGAGAGGGAAGGGTTTAACTGGGGGGAATGACAATGGTGTAACCAACAGGCATATCTCAACGTATTTCATACGGAGAGAGGGAAGGTTTTAACCAAGGAGAAAGACAATGGTGTAACCAACAGACATATCTCAACGTATTTCATACAGAGAGAAGGAAGGTTTTAACCAGGGAGAACAACAATGGTATAACCAACAGGCGTATCTCAACGTATTTCACACAGAGAGAGGGAAGGTTTTAACCAAGGAGAACGACAATGGTGTAACCAACAGGTGTGTCTCAATGTATTTCCTACAGAGAGAGGGAAGGTTTTAACCAAGGAGAACGACAATGGTGTAACCAACAGGCGTGTCTCAATGTATTTCCTATAGAGAGAGGGAAGGTTTTAACCAAGGAGAATGACAATGGTGTAACCAACAGGCATATCTCAACGTATTTCACACGGAGAGAGAGAAGGTTTTAACCAAGGAGAATAATAATGGTGTAACCAATAGGCGTGTCTTAATGTATTTCCTACAGAGAGAGGGAAGGTTTTAACCAAGGAGAATGACAATGGTGTAACCAACAAGCATATCTCAACGTATTTCATACAAAGAGAGGGAAAGTTTTAACCAGGGAGAACGACAATGGTATAACCAACAGACGTATCTCAACGTATTTCATACGGAGAGAGGGAAGGTTTTAACCAGAGTAAACGTCACATCCTAACACGTTTCATGTGAAAGGAGTAAAGGTGGATATCGAAGTCCAAACGCATCTCAAGCGAGTGGAAGAAGTTATGGTAGAATGACAAGGGGTAACCTCTATATGTAGAAGCTAGGGATGCTGCTTTTCTTCATGATCATATTCACAACTTTCCCTATTCTCCAACGGGGTGACAGACTAGGTTGGTTCAGTATCTAGAATTGAGGCGTATACACGCTACCTCAACCTATGGAAATTTGCCATCTGATTTCAAGCCGGGGATACACCCCTGGGTATTTAAACCAGACTTTAGTCTCGGAAATTCCGAACCTTTTGCGTTCTAGGCCTTGGCCATTCGAACTCTAGTTTCCACCGTCGCAGTTGGTCTCCTAGGAACTTATTGCAAACACAGGCAGGTGGCTATACCAGACCGCCTGAAGTCGTTCGGGCACGACAAACACCAAAGGAATTGCACCTTTAGAGGATTTAAGGTCTCTTAGACCGGGGATTTTAAGATCTCCTAGACCGGGGATTTTGAGGTCTCATAGACTGGGGATTTTGAGGTCTCATAGACCGGGGATTTAAGGTCTCCTAGACCGGGGATTTAAGGTCTCCTAGACCGGAGATTTTGAGGTCTCCTAGGCAGGATTTAAGGTCTCCTAGACACAGGATTTTCTGGTCTCTTAGGCCAGGATTTTAAGGTCTCCTAGACCGAGGATTTAAGGTCTCCTAGGCAGGGATTTTGGGGTCTCCTAGGCGAGGATTTAAGGTCTCCTAGGCAGGGATTTAAGGTCTCCTAGACCGAGATTTCAAGGTTTCCTAGGCAGGGATTTAAGGTCTCCTAGACCATGAGAGTGCACAAGATAGTGTGATGAAATTGCAATTGAGATGCACAAGATTGCAATGCGTCGTAGTATAGCATGATACAAAGTGCGCAAGGTAGCACGATTAAGTGCGATTGCACAAGATAGTGCAATGCGCAAGGTAGCGCGATTGAAATTGATGCACAAAGCAGTGCGGTGCCCAAAACAGGGTGGTGCCTAAAACAGGGCGATTGAAATTGAAATTTATGTGGTAGGTACATGAAGTGAGATTATTGCGTGATAAATGCACAGATATGTACATCTGATATACATATAGTCGAATCTGAGACAAATACACAGACAGAGGCGGATATATACAAGTATATACGACACAGACATATACGGACCTATATACAGACATATACGGAGATATACAAACGGAGGGAATATTCTGTTTGCAGCCGTTAGCGAGAAGATGCCATTATTGAGAAGGCATATTACATTTCTTTGACGTCGACACACATCATAAAACGCAAAAAAGAAAGGAAAATCACAAAATGGATGGACATGGGATATGGGGTGTCGAACCCCTGACCTCAAGCTTGGTCTCCGAGTCCTCAACCACTGAGCCACGCCACTCTTATGACTATGACAAGATATGCAAACAAATATATATACATATACGAGACATATATACACAAAATCAAAACAAACCAAAAGAAACACTCGATGTGGGGTTTGAACCCTTGACCTCAGGCTCAGCCTCTCATTCTTCAACCACTGGGCCAAACCACTGAACCCAAGCCACACCTGTGACCCAAATGTTCAAACAAAACATGAGAGACATGTACATGCATGCATGAAATGAGCTCTAATTCAACATTACAAGACCAATTCAAGCCTTAGATCACTAATGACCCATTAATCATGCAAGAATAAACTCAAATACACAATGAAGAAGGTCAATGATCTACCTTAGGTCTTCAATGTAAGATACACAAGCTCAATTTGCAATCTACACTTCAATTCCTCAAGATTCAAACCAATCCACTATGTTGAATTCACTACTCTCCCTTTCTCTCTCTCTTGGTCGGTTGTGGTCTTCAAAAGAGTTGATGAAATGTTTGTTTCTAAGTGTAATGTGAAGACCAAGGTGTTGAGATAGTGGGCCACTAGAGTGGCAATTTGGTAAATAAGTTCAACAATGCAATCTAGCTTATTTTAATCCAATTTAATCATACCCAATCAGTTTTTAGATAATTACACCATAAAATCACATAAATCATGATGATCATAAAACATCAATCGATTTCAGATTCAGCCACCGATAAGGCCTTCAATTTGCAATTTAACATAAAAATATGAACAGATAATCAAACAGTCAAATAGATAGAAATGCATTTAAACAGATCTGATCAATCATTCGGTTTGATTCGGTCGATCGGTCTAGTATTTCAATTAATTCAATTATTAGTCATAATCGATCTCGGTTTAGCGATTATTGATAATTAATGTGTCGGTGGTGGGGGTTATTACAGTATCTCCTCCTTAAAAAGAGTTTAGTCCTCTAAACTTGAGTTACCTTCAGTTTGGAAGAAAACAGGATTCAGTGGGAACAGTTCAGGATATCTTTTAGCCATGTCATCTTCCCTTTCCCAAGTGGCATACACGCCACTATGGTTTTGCTAGTCGACTTTCACCAACGGAATTTCTTTGTTTCTCAACTTTTTAATCCGTCTGTTTACAATCTGTATGGGCCGTTCCTCGTAAGTGTAGTCATCACTCAGCACTACACGAGTCGGCTCTATCACATGGAAAGGATCCCGGAGGTAATCCCTCAACATAGAGATGTGAAAGACGTTGTGCATATGCTCCATTTCAAGAGGAAGCGCAACTTGATACGCCACCGGATTGATTTTCTCGATAATCTCATACGGTCTGACATATCTTGGCGCTAACTTGCCTTTGACTCCAAAAGCGTCGGCCTTTCATCGGTGTCACTTTCACAAAAACGTGATCACCCACTTCGTACTCTCTGTCTTGTCTTTTGACATCCGCATAACTTTTCTGTCGGCTCTGTGCGGTTTTCAATCTCTGTTGTATTAGTTTCACTTTCTCAGTCATTTCATAAACAATCTCGGGCCCAAGCAAAGGCCTATCTCTAACCTCTTGACAAATCGGAGATCTACATTTTTTGCCATACAATGCCTCGAAATGCGCCATACCAATACTTCAATGATAGCTGTTGTTGTAGGCGAATTCAGCTAAGGGCAAATGGCTTTCCTAGTTTCCCTGAAAATCAAGGACACACATTCTCAATAAATCTTCCAGAGTCTAGATGGTCCTTTCTGACTGACCATCTGTCTGAGGATGATAGGCACTACTCAGTCTCAGTTCAATACCCAATGCAGTCTATAAACTTTGCCAAAATCTCGATGTAAACTTCGAATCCCTGTAAGAAACAATGGACACAGGCACTCCATACAGTCTAACAATTTCATCAATATAGAATATAGCCAATTTGTCCGCATTATAAATTGTTTTAACAGGTAGGAAGTGAGCAGATTTAGTCAGCCTATCAACAATAACCCAAATCGAGTCCATACCTTTACTGGAGCGAAGCCATCCCACGATGAAATCCATAATAATATGTTCTCATTTCCACTCAGATCGATGAAATTTTGCAATAAGCCTGCGGGTCGTTGATGTTCGGCTTTGATTTGTTGGCAATGAAGACATTTTGATACAGAATCAAAAATTTCTTTCTTCATTCCCGGCCACCAGAAATTCAGTTTCAGGTCTTGGTACATTTTCGTATTCCTCGGATGAATAGAAAATTTCGAGTGGTGGCCCTCTTGCAAAACTCTTCTTTTCAGTTCAATATCATTCGGTACACACAGTCTATTTTGAAATTTTAGTACATTATTTTCAAATTTGAAACCCGGTCTTGGTTTAGACTCCCTTTCTTCGATGATCTTCTTCAAGAAGTCATCCTGTTGCTGTTTCTCTTTAACTTCTTCAATCAGTGCCGATTGAGCAGAAATAGCAGCTAAGGTTCCACCTTGTTCTCGCAAAACAATTTCAATTTCAGATTTTTCAAGGTCATAAAGCAACTCTTTCTGTTCGGTGAGCAAACAAGCGAGGTTTCCAATCGATTTTCGACTCAAGGCATCGACAATGGTGTTGGCTTTTCCCGGATGGTACAAAATCTGTAGGTCATAATCTTTAATCAGTTCTAGCCATCTCCGCTGTCTCATGTTCAGTTCTTTCTGTGTGAAGAAATATTTCAGGCTCTTGTGGTCGGTATATACTTCACATGTCGCTCCATATAGATAGTGACGCCAGATTTTCAATGCAAATACCACTGCGGCAAGTTCCAAGTCATGGGTCGGGTAGTTCTTTTCATGCGGTCTCAGTTGTTGGGAAACATAGGCAATTACTCTCCCATTCTGCATTAAAACACACCCCAAACCCTTATGAGAAGTATCACTAAATACGGTATAACCATCCGTACCTAAAGGTAAGGTAAGAACTGGTACAGTCATGAGTCGAGTTTTCAACTCTTGGAATGCGGATTCCCTTTGGTCAGTCCAGTCAAATGATATCCCCTTCACCCCTTTCTAATAAATTTAACAACTTTCACAGATGAAATCAAATATGGGGGAGGTACCACTCCACTCCCATTAAACACAAATTCAGGCAAACCCGGTGGACGGAAAACTACTTGTTTCGTTACACAGTCTATGGTGGCATGATATTTCGTTAACCAGTCCATTCCCAGTATTACATCGAAATGATCAATGTTCAGTGGCAGTAAGTCAATAAACAAATGTGCATCTCCGACAATAATTTCACTAGCAGGGTACATGTATGCACAAGTCATGGATCCCCCAACGGGTGATGATACAACTAACAGATAATTCATGGCTTCTAAGGGTCTATTTAATTTTTGCGAAAAAGCATGCGATACATAAAAATGTGTAGACCCCGAATCAATCAGTACATATGCATTTTGAGTACAAATAGAGAGGATACCTGACACAACGGTCTCAGTATTTTGTATATCTCCTGGTACTACGGTGAACATTCGGCCCTGCCTCATAGGCTCTTTCCCGGTAGCTTTGGGGTTCGGTTTTGGTGCAACTTGATTGATCTTTGTGGCTGCTTGCAGCTTTACTATTGCCCGAAGCAGTGGAAGGGCAATCTTTAACCATGTAGCCGACCTTGCCACACCTGTAACAAGTACCAGATAGTTTATAACACACTCTCTTATGGTTCTTACCACATTCGGAGTAGGGCAGTATGGAACCGCTCCGTTGGCTAGGGCTAGTTGTTGACCCCGTATTTTGTTTCTTGTTCAATGGGTTATGCTTGCCTCTCTTGAATTTAAAGTTCTGCCTTTTACCACGCCATTCAGATTTGGTGTTTGAGTTTTCGATGCCTCGATGTTAACTGACCATCAAGGCTCGGTCAAGAACATTCACATAAGTCAGTAATTTCAAAACACTTATTCTGTCGAGTATTGCAACATTAAGGCCACTTTCAAACTTTCTGGCCTTCTTGTAATCAGTGTCCACCATGTGTGGTGCATATCTAGCAAGCCCGGTGAACTTTGTTTCATATTCAGCAACGGGCATTGTGCTCTGTCTCAGCTGTTCAAATTCAGTCACCTTTCTGTCCCTAACACGTTGAGGGAAGTACTTTTCAAAGAAGGCTCCTTTAAATTGAGCCCAAGTCATAATAGTGTTGTCATCACGGGTAAGCATCTACCACCTTTTAGCCTCTTCTTGCAAAGTGAAGGTGGCCAACAGTACTTTATGTGCCTCCGAGCACGGAAACACTTCAAACAATTTTTCGGTCTCCAAAACCCAAGCTTCAACCTTTAACGGTTCAAGGCCTCCCTAAAAGGATGGCGGTTTCAGTTTGTTGAACTTCTGGGTAAGAGCAATTATGTCCCCATCATTAACATTCACATTCTGTTTTGGCTGCACCGGAGGAGGAGGTTGGGGCTGTTGGTTTTGTTTTTGATCTAGTCTTTCAGTTATTAGTTCCATCATTTTTTCCAGTCTTGCCATTTTTGCCTCAGAGGATGAGGATTCAGATTCATTTGCAGTTCTTGTATTATCCATTTCACTATAAGCAGTTATAGCAATTATCAATATAGGCAGTCATTTGTTTAAACAGGTTATCACATTAGCATATATTCAGTCATGTCATAACCACACACTTATCATTCTCATGCGATGCCCTAATCGCTTTTCTGGGACACCATATAGCTCATTTGGACACGTGTGTGCGGTATAACTCATGGTAAGGAAGTATCGCTCTGATACCACTTTGTCACGACCCAAACCCGCCCCTATGGGTTTAGCAATCAGCGCCATAATCCAAGATTATCGAAGGCACATTTTAACGATATCTGATAAAAGCAATCTGAGGGGCATGGTGGAAGCCGTCTGATAAATAAACAATGTCCAATGAGTGATGATCTATATGCAAAAAGACTTTTCATACCTATGTACAAGCAGTGCAAAACAGTGTACACAACATTTACAATCATTCAGAACAGGGACTTAATCCCTCTTGAACAGTACAGTAACAGTCTATACAGATAACAAAATAGACACGAAAACAGACGGGGGAAATAAAAACACCCCTAAGCCAAAACTTGATAGGCTCGGAACTGTAACAATCCAGATTTTTAATTATTCTGTAGCATTTATACTAATATTATTTAATCTTAGTTCGAAAAATATATAATTTATTATATATTATTATGTGTAATTTTATAAAATAATATAATTATTAAAAGTTTAGGGGTCAAAATATAAATAATAATAATGAGTGTGGTATTAAAATAAATAATTAATTTTTTGTTGGTATACGATAAAATGTAATTTACTTAAAGATTAAATTACTTATGAGAGGGTAATTTATACTAAATTGGGCCGAGCTGATAATTGGGCCGAGGTAGGCCCAAATGAGAAAGTAGCTTGTACACCGGTCAGGGGAGTGTTGCGGTAGTTCGGTTGTCAGACTTACATGATGTAGCCCGGTTTCTATTCAGTCCGGTCGTGTCCCAACCAGAGTATGAGAGCAACTTCTTTAGACCGTATGCATTAGTCCGGTTAGTCACTCCTACGGGTAGTCCGGTCTTGGCATACGAAACCGGAGTAGGAGTGAGGAAATGGAGAGCCGAACTAAAAATCAGTTCGTCTGTATTTGCCAGATTAGTACAGCAGTGGGTAGTCTGGACGTCATTGATTACTTCGGTCGAAGCATGTGGGAAACCGAGGTAATCAATGACTCTGAATATAGTTCGGTTTAACTCCCTTATGTCTAGCTCGGCTTAAGCATGGGAATGCCGAGGTAAGGGAGAGAAGTAAGGACCGGATTAATGGTTACTCCGGTCATTTGGAGTTCGGCTGTAGAAAGACCATCTCACTTGGTTTAAGCAGTGAGGAGGATGTTAGAGGATAAGCATTATCTTCCCAGAGTCTGAATCCTAGGAAGACTCTACCTAGGGGAGTAATCCTAGAAGGACTCTATGGAGGAGTAAGAGTCCTACGGGTGTGCCCACCTTGAAACCTATATAAGCTCACCAATATCACCTTTGGAGAGGTAATACAATTTTGCTCCCTGAATACATTGAGCTTTTGTCTTCTTGTCTTGCTTACTGACTTAGGCATCGGAGAGGTTTCCGGCACACACCCGCCGGCCAGCTCACGTTTGTGTTTTCAGGTGGTGGAACGACGACGTATTGAGGGACGCAGACTTGATCAACAGGATTATACGAGAAGGTGAAATTCTTTCCCGTACAATTGGCGCCGTCTGTGGGAAACAACAGGCAAGAACAACCTCTTGATCAAGCTTTTTCTCGAACATCAATGGCGAACAACGAAGAACTGCCTCAGTCTGCCATTGACGGACAAACTCCAGAAGGAGGTGCAAGGCGTGAAGGCCTACCTTTGGTCCCTCCCATGGCGAGCCTGGAACCACAAAGCGAAATTCGGGGAGGGATGCGAGGGACGAAGGAGGAATAGCAACCCTCGTCCTCTCGTTCATAAAAGCCCGGAAAGACAAAAGCGCGAGTTGATCCTCAAATTACGGAGGATCGCGTCGAGAGAAACAAAACGATCCGTAAGATGGCGGCGGACATGGAGTCTCTGGCGCCAGATGAAAGGAAAAAGTGGCGGCAGAGAGAGGCGTAGTAATAAGACGCCTCGCCACTCGAAGGTCGTGGTAGAATTCTACACCCTCTCAACGGAGAGGAAGCCTCGGGGCCAGGCGACACGCGGTCCGTATCTTCGAGACTCGTCACTCCAGTCTGAGAAGGGCCGAGAGGCTGAGAGGTGGAGTACCTATTGGCCCTCACATACACATTATACGAGGTCGACAGACGGAATTACCTAGGTCGTCAGACCTAAGGTCCATGTTGGAAGAAAAGGCACGGTGGAGAGAGGGCGCTGAGCGCGCGATCCCCACAGGTTCTGCCTTGCGGCGATTGGCTCCTCGGACGCATGGAAGCGTCGAGGTTGGAATGCCAAGGCGCGCACAGCATCTGAACCAGCCGGATAAGGCATTGGCGAGCTACAGACCTCACCATTCGTCGAAGATTGAGAACGCGCCCCTTCCGTCGAGCTTCCTACAACCCAAATTCACGACGTCTGAAGGAAAAACAGACCCTTACACCCACTTGAGCCACTTTCGCCAGTTATGGGCGTATCTGCGTGAATGAGGCGTTGATGTGTATCTTATTCCCTTCGAGCCTCGGTGACCTAAACTTGACTTGGTTTGAGAAGCTTCGAGAGGCATAGCCTCCAGGCGCAATTGGCAGGCGTTTGTAACTTCGGTTGAACAAACACAAAAACTCCGGTGGAGATCGACGGTTGCTCTCCATCGACATAGGCGACAAGGAGACCACGAGGTCATACAAGATCGCTCTTGGGAAACATTCAACCAGTTGGGGCCTAACTAACCTCGCCATTGCAAGATACAAAGAGGCCTTCGATCGGGAACGGTGAGGACTCTATCACCATGACTTCACCACTCACCATGGAGGCCACGATGGAGAGAGTGCATCGACATCGGGGTGGAAGAGGATGGCGCCGTGCAAGGCAAAACCTGGCGTGGCAACACCAGAGAAGAAGACCTCGGCAAAAGGTCAATACGAGATCGCCAAAACCGAAAGCAGACGAAACAAGCGAGACAATCTTGAGGACCAAGACAAGAGATGGTTAAGAGTCCAAGCGCCATAACCACGGTGTTCAAGAAACCGATCTCAGTATACTCGGTGAGATTCGAGGCGAGCCTTTCGTCAAGTGGCTCGCCAAGTTAGGCGAGGCGAAGGATTATGATGATAGATCGGATGCACCTTCCACAAGGAAAAGGGGCACCGTTGAAGCTGCAGCGATTGAGACAAAGATCTGGAAGAGTTGGTGGCGGCGCCACTGGATAAATACATAGAATGAGGCGCAGACCCCAAGACCACAACCTCCCGAATGGAATGCCGATCGACCGCCACAAGGCACCATCAACGTAATCCATGGAGTCTTTGAACCAGAGCGAGTATGCGAGCTCAGAGGTTCAATCAAAAAGCGAGCACCCGAGAGGTGCTAAGTGCCCAACCGTCGTCAAAAGGGGAGGGCGAAGCCACAAACATCATGTCCTTTTTGGGATAAGGACACGGGCGAGAATATATTGCCCACAGCGATGCCTTGGTTGTCACTCTCAGTCAAGGATTTTGGCGTCAAGCGGATTCGATTGACCAAGGTAGCTCGTCTGAAATCATGTACTCTGAAACTTTCAAGCAACTCAAGTTGCAAGACAAGGACTTAGCCCCCGTATCTCCTTTGATTGGATTCAATTCTATGCGAGTGGCGGTCGGCAAAATCATTCTCCAGTCGAGGCAGGAGTGTGGCAAGCAAGTGGAATTGGTGTTAAAGGTTCCTCCACCTACAACATCATCCTAGGCGAACATGGTCAAGACGCCATGCGCTTCGGTGGCATCCTCCTACCACCAAGTGATGAGGTTCCCCAGCGACAGGAGTAATAGAAGAGGTTTATGGGGACGAGATAATGTCAGCGATGCTTAAATGCATAGCGAATGGTAGCCGCCGCCAAAGGATATGTTCATTCGGTTGAAGAACCAGAGAGTAATGAACTATTCGCGGATGTTGGCAAAGCGGCTGATCAAAAAGCAGTAGAGGACTTGGTAGAAGTCAGAATAGATGAGAAGAACCCGGAAAAGTTCTTCCTTCTTGGGTCGTTGTTGTCCAGCACTGAGAGATTGGAAGTCTTGGAATTTCTGACCTCCAACATCGAAGTGTTCGCCTGGACCCCATACGACATGCCAGGCATTGATCCCAACTTCATTTGCCATCAACTTAATGTCCACCCTTCTGCTAGACCGGTCATCCAACGCCTTGCAGATCGGCACTCCACCACGCCGAGATAGTAGCGAAGAGGTGGGTAACTTGTTAGAAGCGAGGCGATTAGAGGTGCACTACCCGGTGGATCTCTAACACGTAGTAGTGCCAAGAAGAAGAATGGGAAGTGGCGGCGTCTGCGTCGACTACAAGAGCAGTCAGCAGGCGTGCCCAAAGGATAGTTTCCTACCAAGGATAGATCAATTGGTGGACCTAACTTGGAGGACAATGAAAGGCTTAGCTTCTTAGCGCTCTGAGAGGCTACCATCGGATAGCCATGCACGAACGGAATCGAGGAAGTAACATCCTTCACCACTCCAAGAGGGTTGTCTTGCTACAAGGTCATGCCCTTGACTGAAAAATCAGGGCGACGTTTGAGAGAATGGTCACCAAGATGTTTGAGCCATTGTTAGGCGACAATGGAGGCCTACATCGACGACATGGTGGTCAAAAGCAAGGATGCGGAAGACCATCTAAGGGACCTAGATGAGATGTTCGGATCTGAAGCAACACAAGCTGCATAACGCTTCTAAGTGCGCATTGATTGTAGATGCAGCAAGTTTCTGGGTTTCTGGTGACCAATCGAGGTATCGGCGAGACCCTCCCAAATCAAAGCAATTCAAGAGTTAGAGGCCTAACTTCGTGAAAGAAGTCTTGACACCTCATCGGCATGGCGAAGACTTAACCGATTCATCGGTAGATCTTGAGATTCGTCCATTCTTTCGATCATTAAAAGCTAAGTTTGAGTGGGACGAAGAATGCGACCGAGCTCTGGAGAGTTTGAAGGAATACATGTCTTCTCCACCACTACTTGTCACCCGGTGCACGGAGAAGAACTCTTCCTCTACTTAGCGATCTCGGACGCAGTAAGTGCGGTGTTGGTTCGGCGAAGGAATCCAACATCTACCTATCTTCTATGTCGACAAGACATTCTTTGGGAGCCGAAACAAGGTACTTGCCTCTAGAGAAGCTATGGCGCCTTAATGATGGCCTCCAGAAATTGGCGCACTACTTTCACGCCCACACCATTGTCGTCCTCACCTTTCCACTAAAAGCGTTGTTTGAGAGAGCAAACTTTTCGGGCGGATTTTGAAGTGGGCGATGGAGTTGGGACAATATGATGTGAAGTTCCAACCCGAACCGCATGAAAGGCCCAATCTTTGGCGGACTTCGTCGCGAGTTCACTCTGGAAGCCACCAAGTGCGCTTAATCGATCGACCGACACAACCGAACTAGGGATGGAGATTGGCGCAGGAATAGCGCAACCCTAGTCCGGGTTACTCGGCAGAGCAAAGCGGAACCATAGTAGAGAAGGCAAGGAAAAAGCAGACCTTGCTACACCAAGTCAGAACTCGCCTACAACCAATGACTTGGTCTCATCGGAAGACAAGGGGCAGACTGCAACCATGGAAAGCCCCAACGACATTCCAGACCCCACAACATCATCTGATCCCTCCACATGCTGGAAGTTGTTTGTTGGGGAGATGTGGAAGCTCTTTGTGGATGGGGCATCCAACCGACATGGGGCAGGACTTGGCATAGTCCTCATCTCTCCAGACGGCCTAATAGTGGAACAGGCGATCAACCTTGGCTTTCCAGCATCGAACAATGAAGCAGAGTACGAAGCACTTCTTGCAGGACTCAAGTCAGCGGCCTACATGAGGGCCACCGAACTCATGGTCTACAGTGACTCACAGTTGGTGGTGAATCAAGTTTCTGGCGACTATGAAGCAAAGGACGACAGAATGGCTAAGTACCAAGAACTAGTAAGATCCGAGATCAAGAAGTTCGAAGTGGTGAGAATAGAACAGATTGGCAGGGAGGAGAATAGTAGAGCAGACGAACTAGCAGGCTTCGCCTCAATGGCAGATACCTCCATCCCACATCCACTATTGATCGACTACCTGCCTAGACCAAGTATTGAAGATCCGTGAAGAGGTATGTTGTGCGAGTTAGGTCCTTCTTGGATGGATCCCATCATCTTGTTCTGAAAAGGCGGCACTCTACGGAAGAAAAGAAAGAAGCCAACAGAATCAGAGCCAAGTCGCAACGATTTTGGCTCTCTCCATCCTTAGCTTTATACAAGAAGTCGTTTTCAGGACCTTACTTAAAGTGTGTTCACCCCAGCAAGGTGGAAGCATTCTTGTTTGAAATACATGAGGGTGTATGCGGCAGCCATCAAGGAGGAAGGTCATTGGCATACCGAGCCATTTCACAAGGATATTGGTGGCCCTACATGCAAGCGGATTCAGAGAAGTATGTCAAAAAATGCGAAAAGTGTCAGAAGTTTGCACATCAAATACATCAACCTGCCAGAGAACTCCTCCCTCTCACTAGTCCATGGCCTTTCGCAATGTGGGGCTTGGACATAGTGGGACCACTCCCAACAGCACCAGGCAACAGGAAGTTCTTTCTTGTGGCAACAGACTACATCACAAAGTGGGTGGAAGCAGAAGCCTTGGCGTCAATCAAGGAAAAAGATGTGAAGAAGTTTGTATGGCAAAACATCATTACTCGCTTTGGCATACCAAAAGCGATTTGATATCTTGCACTCAGTTTGATGGCAGAATATTCAGAAGCTTTTGTGAGGAATACAAGATAGAATTCTACAACTCCACACCGGCATATCCCCAAGCAAATGGACAGGCAGAAGCGTCAAACAAGGTAGTCTTGGATGGATTGAAGAAAAGGTTGGAAAAAGCCAAAGGTAAATGGGCAGAAGAGCTCCCACATGTTTTATGGGCTTACCGCACCACACCTCGACGATCAACAGGAGAAACACCATTCTCCTTAGCATATGGCATGGAAGCGGTCATCCCCTTAGAAGTTGGCCTTCCTACAATTCGGAGCGAAAACTTTGATCCAGACTTAAACGCCGAAGCAATAGCATTAGAACTTGATCTTGCGGACGAAAGAAGAGACAAGGCATTAGTTCACATTGCCTCCTACCAGCAAGAATTGTCCAGGAAATACAACAAAACAGTACATCCAAGACAATTCAAGATCGGCGATTGGGTACTTCGCAAAGTTATGGGCAACACATTGGTCCCAGGAGATGGCAAGTTAGGGCCCAACTGGGAAGGTCCTTACAAAGTGGTCGGATTAGCGGGCAAAGGGGCATACCACTTGGAAGATAAGGACGGCAAAGCAATTCCTAGGCCGTGGAACACTGCCAATCTCAAGATATTTTACTTTTAGCTTTTTTCTTTTTTGAGCATGTGTAATTTTCTACTTTCTCAATAAAACAAGTCGATTCTTTTCAGTATATTTGTTTTCCATAGAAAGTAGTTTTAGCAAGATAGTAGCATTGTAAACATAGATTGGCCGGAATAACCAACTATTAACCCTCCTAAGCCCAGGATCAGGATCCAGGCTGCAGGACATTTGGTCGGAATAACCAAACATTCTAAGCTGGCTGGAAAAACCAACTTAGAGGTTGGCTGGATTAAACCAACTCTTTGTACTCTTCAGCCGAAGTAAGTGTATGGCTGAAAAGTGGTTGGCTGGATTAAACCAACTCTTTGTACTCTTCAGCCGAAGTAAGTGTATGGGTGAAGAGTGGTTGGCTGGACTAAACCAACACTCTGTACTCTTCAGCCGAAGTAAGTGTATGGCTGAAGAGTGGTTGGCTGGATTAAACCAACTCCTTGTACTCTTCAGCCGAAGTAAGTTATATCGGCTGAAGAGTGGTTGGCTGGATTAAACCAACACTTTGTACTCTTCAGCCGAAGTATGGGCATGGCTGAAGAGTGGTTGGCTGGATTAAACCAACTCTTTGTACTCTTCAGCCGAAGTAAGTTATATCGGCTGAAGAGTGGTTGGCTGGACTAAACCAACACTCTGTACTCTTCAGCCGAAGTAAGTGTATGGCTGAAGAGTGGTTGGCTGGATTAAACCAACTCTTTGTACTCTTCAGCCGAAGTAAGTTATATCGGCTGAAGAGTGGTTGGCTGGATTAAACCAACACTTTGTACTCTTCAACCGAAGCATGGGCATGGCTGAAGAGTGGTTGGCTGGATTAAACCAACTCTTTGTACTCTTCAGCCGAAGTAAGTTATATCGGCTGAAGAGTGGTTGGCTAGCAAGTTAGGCGACTAGCAAGAGATCACAGTTACCTGAATAAGTTCATGAAAAAATTCACTACAAACCCAAGCATGCAAGTAGAGAACCGGAATAAGAGTTAATAATTTTTCATTGAACAAACAGAGGAAGTACAACTGTGGGGGCCATAGCCCGGTTACAAAAGTTCGGACAAAAGAAAGAAAAAAATACAAGCTCAGTCAAAGAGATCATCTATTTGGCATCGGTTCGGCTCCAAGGTCAAGACGTACTCACCGTCTGTGATCGAGTAGCCTCGGTTGGAAGTTCGGGCGCCACGTTTTCATTCGTGGCCGCCAACCGAGCTGACTGATCGCCACTTTGCTCTTGGATAGCTTGAGTCTCGGCTGCCTCTTCATCGTCATCATCTTCATCATCCGACGAACCAAGGAATTGTTTACGAGCTCGTGCGCATACTCTTGCGATGGCCGGAATAAAGTGCTCAGGTGCGTTGAAGACCTCGGTTTCAGGTCCACAACCGACCTTCTCCACTGCACCTCTCCAACCGCACTTGAAGAACAGTTGTTTCGCGGCTTCGCACTGCAAAGAGTAGCCAACTTCGGCTTCCTTGAAATCTGCCTTGTACTCGTCTTTAACCTTTTTTTCCAACACTGCTATTTGATTGTTCTTCTTGTTTTCAAGCTCGCCATCTCCATAAATATTTGTCTTTCACCTCGGTCACGGTATTTGTTTGTCCTTGTCGGTGAGGCAACCAGTCCGGTCAGACGTGTTACCTCGGCCTCTAGTTCGGCCGACCTTTGTTTGGAGAGCGCCAGCTCGGCCGCCCTGGTTTCGGCGTCCTTTATTGCGTGCCTCGTGGTTTTGCGGAGTTCCATTATTTGCCTGTGGGCAATGGTGTTCTTCTGAATGGCCTGCAAAAGGAGAGTTCCTTGTGAGACCGAGCTCAGAGTTTGAAAAATTAGATTGATCAAAGACAAAACAGTACTGCTTACCAAAATCATCGACTTGGTAGATGACCGGATGGCCTTCAGCTCGGTGTTCAGCTGCTTGCTGTGGTGCTCCATGTCATTGGGCAGACAAACACCCCTAGCCAGGTTGTGAGCTAGAAGGTGATCCTTGTCAGCAACAACAGAGTCATCTTCGTCGATATCTCGGTTGTTGAAGACGAAGGGTGGAGCCCATTTGTTTTTCGGCGCAACTTGGTGAGATGATTCCGGTTGGAGGTTGAGTTCGGGGCTCGGTGGAAGGATGGGGTCAGCCTCGTCAACCAAGCGCTGCTCGGTCTCAGTAGTCCGGGCGCGCTTAGCTCGGCGTGAGAATGATGGTTGTTGCGAGGGAAGAGCTATGATGGTTTCGTGGTCAATTTGGGTTGATGGCACTTCGGCCCTTGTGGTTGCGGTGAGCATGGCTTTCATTTTGTTCTTCTTCGCCATCTCTTGTTCGGCTGTGAGTGGCACGAGGGTGATTTCTGGCAAGCTTGGGTCCGGTTCTGGTGGGTCTTCGAGGAGAAAGTCTGTTACTCTTGCTTTTCTTCGGCCGGAGTATCGGTAGGTCGGCTCAAAGTCAAGGAGTTTTGCCCAACTTCTTTCTCTCACCCGGAGTGCGGCACGGAGTACGGCGAGGTTGGGATGACCGTACTGGGAATGGAGGAAAGCTAAATCTGCAAAAAATAGATTAAGTGTTAGTTCGGTTAGAGAGAGAAAAACCGAAATAAACAAAGTTAAGGAATGCAACCGAAGTATGAATACCGGGCTCTCCTTTCTTCCAGTTTATTCTTCGGCCAGGGATCCGGGCCTGAAAGTCTTCAAAATTTCCAGAAACCCAAAAGAAGTCATCATCGTTTAAGTCCTTGTCCGGTGTGTGTTTTATTACTTTTTCTCGACCTCGGCGTATTCTAAGGTAATAACACCAGCCATCATTCTTTGAGCCTATTGAGTATTGGTGTAGTATTTCGGCTAAACCGAGGTTGAGACCGGTTTGTTGGTTTAAGGCGCTATACCCATTATTATTCGGTATGTATTGGTGGACAGTTGTGTGGGGCATAGTCTGGTTTGTCTTAAAAATTCACATATAAGGGGCTGGACGGGGAATCTGAGTCCGGTCTCTACTATGGATTGAATGGTAAAGGGGACAAAGCCTTCATTGTCCCATGGTTCTATATTTGGTTCGGCTAGTATGAGATTTACATCGGCTGGGATTTGGTAGTCCTTCCTAAAGTCATGCAGGCCTCCTGGGATTTCTACAAGGATTCTGTACTTGCCCATTTTGCCTATAAATTAAGAATAATTTATTTCGGTCGAGTGAGTGTGCTCAGAAGTTCGTGGCCTTGAGGACACACTTGGCAACCTAAGTCTGCAAAGTAGGAAAACAAGGAGTTAAGCACAGATCCTAGACCGTGCTATGAAAACGAAGCAAGAAAAAGACTGGTTTTATTTCGGCTCTACAAGGTGTTGTGGATTCTACATCGGTTTCTGGCGAGTGCTCGTTATCTCGGTTTACAGAGTGTTTTGTTATCTCGGTTTCAAAGTTTTCTTACTTCGGGTAGGCCTCAAGGGGCAGCTTATATGAGTTCGGTCTGGAACTCAAAAAGCTGGCTTAGCCCCCCAGGGCTTAGCTCGGTCGGAGGTCAAAATTTCAAATTCCAAGTATGTTTTTATTTCGGCTAAGGTATATCATATGGAAACCAGTTAAAACCATGGTGGCATATACAATAGTCCGGTTTCGGTTTGCCTAGATTTTCATATGACAAGAACAGTATCCTAGTTCGGTTGTAGCGTGCATAAAGATCAAAAAAGTGTTCTACTGACTGAATCAGCGTGTTCAAGGTGTTCTTGAGAAGTTCTTTAGAAAGTACAGACATGGAAGAAGAAAAACAAAGTGTTTTACAACAACATATAATGTGAACAACTATGGAGTAAAACGAAAGCAAAAACAGTGAAAAGAAAAGCAGATTTTGGAAAAAGCTTACCAGGAAGGGAGAGAGGTTGGAGGTAGAAGCGGGCGTAGCAACAGCAATGAAGGGCACGAGCTCTTGAGACGCAAGGATGAAGAGCAATAGAGCAAGAGAGAGAGAGCAGAGAAGATGAATAGTGCAGAGTGAGGGGCAAAAATGACGAATGTGTTTTGTGTAAAAAGGCAAAAAGGCGGGAACTGTTCAAAAGTTGCGAAGTACGAGGGACGGCGCTACAGCTGTGGGAGGCCAGTTAGAGCCTGCCACGTGTCATGGGAAGGACAAGCGTTTCAGTTTCTGCAACTGAAGAGACGTTTGACCGGACGTGCACAGTACGGCCCACGTTTAGCTCGGTTGGATAAACTAGAGGGTCTTAGCTCGGCTGGAAAGGTTAATGGGTGTTTTAGCTTGGCTGGAGAGGTTAAGACTAGCTCGGTTGGTGGGCAGGTAATCCCAATCATGCTTGGCAGATGGAATTAAGGGGCAATTGAGAGGGTAATTTATACTAAATTGGGCCGAGCTGATAATTGGGCCGAGGTAGGCCCAAATGAGAAGGTAGCTTGTACACCGGTCAGGGGAGTGTTGCGGTAGTTCGGTTGTCAGACTTACATGATGTAGCCCGGTTTCTATTCAGTCCGATCGTGTCCCAACCAGAGTATGAGAGCAACTTCTTTAGACCGTATGCATTAGTCCGGTTAGTCACTCCTACGGGTAGTCCGGTCTTGGCATCTGAAAATAGGAGTGTGAGAAATGGAGAGAACTAAAAATCGATTAAATCTGTATTTGCAGTTAGTATAGCGATGGGTAGTACGGGCGTCATTGATTACTTCGGTCAAAGCATGTGGGAAACCGAGGTAATCAATGACTCTGAATATAGTTCGGTTTAACTCCCTTATGTCTAGCTCGGCTTAAGCATGGGAATGCCGAGGTAAGGGAGAGAAGTAAGGACCGAATTAATGGTTACTCCGGTCATTTGGAGTTCGGCTGTAGAAAGACCATCTCACTTGGTTTAAGCAGTGAGGAGGATGTTAGAGGATAAGCATTATCTTCCCAGAGTTTGAATCCTAGGAGGACTCTACCCTAGGGGGAGTAATCCTAGAAGGACTCTATGCATGGAGGAGTAAGAGTCCTACCAGGACTGTGCCACGCGAAACCTATATATGCTCACCAATATCACCTTTGGAGAGGTAATACAATTTTGCTCCCTGAATACATTGAGCTTTTGCCTTCTTGTCTTGCTTACTGACTTAGGCATCGGAGAGGTTTCCAGCACACACCCGCCGGCCAGCTCACGTTTGTGTTTTCAGGTGGTGGAACGACGACGTATTGAGGGACGCAGACTTGATCAACAGGATTATACGAGAAGGTGAAATTCTTTCCCGTACAACTTATATAATTATATTAAAATATTGGGTCAAAAGGTAATTATCTTAAATATCTATTAAGGATAATAATGAATCTATATAATTATTGTCGAATCTGTAGATTGAATTAGGGAGGGACACGTGTTGACTGAAGAGTGGGTTCACCTCCCTATATATATGGAGGTGATTCGGCTGAAAAAAAAAAAAGAAAAAAAAAAAAAGAGAGAGAAACAGAAAGAAAAGAAAAAGGAAAGAAAGAGATGAGAGAAAGAAGAAAAGAATAGTAGAAGCTAAAAGGGTTTTTGATAGTGGAAAGGAAGAGTAAGGTATTGAAGTTAAGGTGAGTTATATTATATCTTGAGTTACCAAAATATATTTTACGTATGTTTTGACTTACCAAAATATATTTTATACAAATATGTTTTTATTAGTATATTAATAAAAGTTATGTTTTATGTCTGTTTGGTAACGTTTACGTTTTCAGTTTATATTTACAAAAATTTTATAAATTGGTTTTTGTTTATTTTTAGAAAAATATAAACTACAAACGCGTTTGGTAATTGACAAAATGTTTAAAAAAATTTAAAAATATAAAAAAGAGTGAGAAATGGCAAGTTGTGGCAAGTGGCGGCAAGTGGCGGCGGAAGACGGTGATGGAAAGTGGTGACGGTGGGTAGTGGGTAGCGGGTGTGTGGTGGTGGTGGGTGGGTAACGGTTGTGGGTGGTGGGTGGTAACGAGTGGATAGTGGTGATGGTGGTAGCAGATGGCGGGTGGTGGTGGCAGGTGGGTGGCAGATGGCGGGTGGTGGCCGATGGGTGGTAGTGGAGAGTGGTGATGGTGGGTGGGTGGGTGGGTGTGGGTGGCAGTAGTGGGTGGTAGTAGTGGTGGTGGTGGTGGTGGTGGTGGTGGTGGCGGTGGGTGGGTAATGGTGGCGGGTGGCGGTGGTAGCAGTGGTGGTGGGTGGTGGGAGGTGGGTGGCGGGTGGATGGTGGGTGGTGGTGGCAGGTGGGTGGCGAATGGGTGGTGGGTGGTAGTGGCGGGTGGGTGGCGGTGGTGGTGGCTAGTGGTGGTGGATGGTGGTGGTGTCAGTGGTGGATGGTGGTGGCAGGTGGGTGGTGAGTGGTGGTGGCGAGTAGGTGGCAGGTGGTGGTGGTAGCGAGAGGTGGGTGGTGGTGGCGAGTGAGTGGTGGGTGGTGGTGGCAGGTGAGTGGTGAGTGGTGGTGGCAGGTGGTGGTAAAGGGTCGGTGGTGGTGGCGGAAGATGGTGGTGGAAAATGACAACGGGTGGTGGCTAGTGTTGGGTGGTAAAAAAAAAAAAAAAACTAAAAACTCAATAGAAACACATTTTTTGAGTTTATATTTTTTGGCCAAATTTATAAACTGAGACCACTGATTTATAAATTAAAAATTTACCAAACAAGTTTTTATTTGAGTTTTTAAAATTTTTGTAAATATAAACAGAAAACTGAAAACGTAAGTGTTACCAAACGGCAATGTTTCAGTTACGTAGTTTTATTTCTGAACTCTATTTGCTTAAAAGAAAATCCATGAATATGTTTGTTTATATTTTAAAAAATATTTGACTATGACCTTATAAACAATTATGTTTTGTAAGTACCACCACTGGAGTCCCACGCCTTGGAGAACTTAAATAACCATTGGCCTCTGTTTGGTTATTTTGTGGCCCTCTGATCCATTGACCTCTGTTTTGTGCGGACTAAAGTGCTGTGCAGAGCTAAGTGCTACACTATTATGGGAGCCACCTCTAGAATCCGTACGAGCCACCTCTTGAATCCGTACCTCTGTTCTGTGCGGACCAAAGTGCTGAGCGGAGCTAAGTACTACACTATTGTGGGAGCCATCTCTAGAATCCGTACGAGCCACCTCTTGAATCCGTATCTCAGTGTAATCTCTCGCTACGTTACGTGCATCAGTGGTTATGGTCATTTACTTATATAATTTATGTATTTCAGCTTCTGCCACTTAAATGATTTGTTTACATAATCTCAGTTTTGCTACTTAAAAGATTATTTGTTCCGACTAAGTTATTCTAAATGTTTTGACCTAACTAACGATCCATGATTATTTCGTGTCCCTTATACTCTTGGTATAATATTTCTCACTCTACCATGTGCTTATAGTTGTTTACCAATTTCAAAAAACAGTGCAATTCAGACATAGTTTTGGAAAATCTTAGATGCGGGGCTACGGAATAGACACACACAACACTTTTATGATATTTTTTATATATGTAAATATCAGCATTTTTTGTCAATATATTTTGTAATAAAAATAGAACCTCCGATGATTATTTTGGTACCCTTATTACTTCTGCTCGCGTTTATTGATCTGTTTTTGAATTGGCCGAGGTAACCTTAGTTACTGGCCATCACAATACTTAACCCTTGAGTACAGGGAGCGAGTCGTGACAAATGGTATCAGAGCAATGGTTTATAAATAAAAAAAAAACATCATTAGAACATAGGACACATGCATATTTAAGAAGTAGGATAGCGGATAATTAATACCGAATTATTATATTTTATTCGTCGATTTAATTATATTATAATTTTATATGATTATATACATATAATAAAAAAAAATTTAGTGTGCATAATTTGTGAAGGATATTAGATATAATTTATATTTGTTCTAATAAAAGAAGGACAAGAAAAGAAGGATGTCGGGCTCAAGCACTCACCAAAATTATAATATAATTAAATACATATAATTTTCAGTTCGGTATCCAAAAAAAAATTATTTTGGTGTTTTTTTTTAAAAAGTGGGTTCAAATTTTAAAGATACTAATTTTGGAACTATTTTCTATCAATGAAAAGTTCATCTCAAAATTTTCAATTCTTGCATATAATTCTGTCTTTGTTTTCTTATTTTATTTATTTTTATCGTAAATAAAACGAGTGATAATTTTTTTAAAGTAACCAATTATTTCTCATTTTGGACCAAATCAATTTTGGCAACTACACAGTGAGTTATCTTTAGTAAAGTTTTTTTTTGAGGTACTATTTTCTATCAGATTAATCATCTAATATATATATATATATATATATTTATCAAAGTGCGCATCGGATAACTTACACATATGACAAATTTCGAGGACGAAATTTTAAAAGGAGGGAAGATTGTAACAACCTAGATTTTTAATTATTCTGTAGCATTTATACTAATATTATTTAATCTTAGTTTGGAAAATATATAATTTATTATGTATTATTATGTGTAATTTTATAAAATAATATAATTATTAAAAGTTTAGGGGTCAAAATATAAATAATAATAATAATGAGTGTGGTATTAAAATAAATAATTAATTTTATGTTAGTTTACGATAAAATGTAATTTACTTAAAGATTAAATTACTTATATAATTATATTAAAATATTGGGTCAAAAGATAATTATCTTAAATATCTATTAAGGATAATAACGAATCTATATAATTATAGTCGAATCTGCAAATTGAATTGGGGAGGGACGCGTGGTGACTGAAGAGTGGGTTCACCTCCCTATATATAGGAAGGTGATTCGGCTGAAAAAAAAAAAAAAAAAAAGAAGAATAATGGAAGCTAAAAAGGTTTTTGATAGTGGAAAGGAAGAGTAAGGTATTGAAGTTAAGGTAAGTTATATTATACTTTGAGTTACCAAAATATATTTTACGTATGTTTTTACATATCAAAATCTATTTTATACAAATATGTTTTTATTAGTATATTAATAAAAGTTATGTTTTATAAAGGTTTCAGTTACGTGGTTTTATTTCTGAACTCTATTTGCTTAAAAGAAAATCCATGGATATGTTGTTTATATTTTAAAAAATATTTGATTATGACCTTATAAACAATTATGTTTTGTAAGTACCACCACTGGAGTCCCACGCCTTGGAGAATTTAAATAACCATTGGCCTCTGTTTGGTTACTTTGTGGCCCTCTGATCCATTGACCTCTGTTCTGTGCGGACTAAAGTGCTGTGCGGAGCTAAGTGCTACACTATTATGGGAGTCACCTCTAGAATCCGTACGAGCCACCTCTTGAATCTGTACCTCTGTTCTGTGCGGACCAAAGTGCTGCGCGGAGCTAAGTGTTACACTATTGTGGGAGCCATCTCTAGAATCCGTACGAGCCACCTCTTGAATCCGTACCTCTGTTTTGACTATCAGTTCTGTAACCTCTGCTCTGTTCTGTTCTGTACCGTGGTTATGGTCATTTACTTATATAATTTATGTATTTCAGCTTCTGCCACTTAAATGATTTGTTTACATAATCTCAATTTTGCTACTTGAAAGATTATTTGTTCCGACTAAGTTATCCTAAATGTTTTGGCCTAACTAACGATCCATGGTTATTTCGTGTCCCTTATACTCTTGGCATAATATTTCTCACTCTACCATGTGCTTATAATTGTTTAACAATTTTCAGGAAACAGTGCAATTCAGACATAGTTTTGGAAAGTCTTAGATGCGGGGCTACGGAATAGACACACACAACACTTTTATGATATTTTTTATATATGTAAATATCAGCATTTTTTGTCAATATATCTTGTAATAAAAATAGAAATTCCGATGATTATTTTGGTACCCTTATTACTTTCGCTCGCGTTTATTGATCTGTTTTTGAATTGGCCGGAGGTAACCTTAGTTATTGACCATCACAATACTTAACCCTTGGGTACAGGGAGCAGGTCCTGACAGGAACCTCGCAGTGAGGCACAGTAGTTGACTTGACAAAACTAGGAGTCTGCCCCGACGCTCCTAGCTCCGGTCTAGTGCCTGTACACCTACATATATATATGAGCAGTGAGCTAATGCCTAGTGAATAACATAAAGCGTAAAGGGGTTTAGAATGAATGTCCTTACAGTGATGAAAACAGTTCATTTCAATCAGTATATCGGTTGTTTAGTACAGTAAACAGTCATATGTGGTACATCTATTAGCATAACAGTACAGTAAACAGTAGGTCTAAAAGACCGAACAGTAAATGATGGCCATCAATCAGTAAACAGTAGTGGTTCCAACAAGGGAACCGACAGAGATCTCTATAAGAGTAACAATCAGTAACAGTAGTTGCTAAGGATGTCATAATATAGTTCAGAATATAGGACATACATTCATTCAGTAAATAGTACAGTTCCATTGTTAAGAAGATAATCATTTGAACATATCTTTACACAGTTGTTACTCACAGAGTTCTGGGCTACAGTAAAGCTAGAGCGCGTCCCCAGTCGCCAACCCTACACAGTTTACAGATTGAACACATACTAAGCTACACAGTTGGGAAAGATATCAACTTGATCCCTAATTGTCTCGGTGTGTTCTACATCTATATCCTCCTTAAGATGCCTTAAACTAGGCCTAAGAATGCCTAGGATGAGATGAGGATGCAAAGATGCACTTTAAAAGCATTTTCAAAATTTCAGGAAAACAAAGATCCCGCTCAAGCGTAGGTTTCCCCGCTCGAGCGGCCATGCAGACAAAGGTTTACGCTCGAGCGTAAATACCCACGCTCGAGCGTAAATACCCACGCTCGAGCGTACTGCAAAACATGGCAAAAGTGCTGGATGCTCAAAAATCACGCTTGATTGGGCGCTCGATAGCCGCTCGAGCATAAGACACAAGGTCCCGCTCGAGCGCCAATTACCCCGCTCGAGCGGACTGTAAAACAGTGCAAAATACTGGATGCTCGAATTCCCTGCTCGAGCGCCGCTTTCCCCGCTCGAGCGAGAGTGCAAAATTTGGAAAATCTAGATTGCACATTCAAGCTCAAAATCAAGTTTTAGCAACTCAAAACTCGACCTCTTGGGCCCAATTTCTGGAAAACACTTGTAAACACATAAAATAACATGATTCAAAACTTAATTTATAAAATCAAGGCCCAAGGATAGTTCAAACAAGCTCAATAAGAAACCAATTTTCATGAATAATCCTCAAACATAACATGTATGAATTTAACTCAATTCAAAGCTTCAATTTGATGCTCTAGTGAGCCAATTCTTCAAATTCAAGATGAAATCATGGACTTAACATTAACATGAACATGCATGAGGGAATTTATGGAGAACAACTTCAAAAAATGAGAGACATGTACATGCATGCATGGAATGAGCTCTAATTCAACATTACAAGACCAATTCAAGCCTTAGATCACTAAAGACCTATTAATCATGCAATAATAAACTCAAATGCATAATGAAGAAGGTCAATGATCTACCTTAGGTCTTCAATGTAAGATACACAAGCTCAATTTGCAATCTACACTTCAATTCCTCAAGATTCAAACCAATCCTCTATGTTGAATTCACTACTCTCCCTTTCTCTCTCTCTTAGTCGGTTGTGGTCTTCAAAAGAGTTGATGAAATGTTTGTTTCTAAGTGTAATGTGAAGACCAAGGTGTTGAGATAGTGGGCCACTAGAGTGGCAATTTTGTAAATAAGTCCAACAATGCAATCTAGCTTATTTTAATCCAATTTAATCATACCAAATCAGTTTTCAAATAATTACACCATAAAATCACATAAATTATGATGATCATAAAACATCAATCGATTTTAGATTCGGCCACCGATAAGGCCTTCAATTTGCAATTTAACATAAAAATATGAACAGATAATCAAACAGTCAAACATATAGAAATGCATTTAAACAGATACAGTCAATCATTCGGGCCAGATTCGATCAATCGCCTAGTATTTCAATCAATTCAATTATTAATCATAATCAGTCTCAGTTTAGCAGTATTCAGTAATTAATCGGTAATCAGTGGTGAGGGTTATTACAACCTCCTTCCATTGGTCGCGTCGAAACAGAGTTCCTTCCCCTGAACATGCCGATGTTCTTTGGAGTCAGTTTCCTTGGTGCGACGTGTCCTCTGTGAATGTCCCCTTCTGGATTCTCTTCGTCCGACCTCCCTTGAAGATCGGTGAGAATGTTCCTTGGTCCTATCGTGCTGAGGAGTCGTAGGAGTTGTCTTCTGCCCCTCTACTTGGGCATCTTTTTTGGCTGCTGGAGTCGGTGTATCTTGTAACGAGAACGGTGGCTGCATGACGTTGTTCTGTATCATGAAATTGACAACTGTTTGCAAATCCGCCAATTTGTTCGCCATTCCCTTTATCTCGTTGTCCCTTCGTAAGCATCTTTCTTTCCATACCTGGAGGTCGTCCTCGTTATAATACTCGCTTCAGTCTGATTTCTTCGGCACGTCGCCCTGCTAGCCGACGTCCTCTTCTCCGTGATTCTTATCACGAGTTTCTTCGTTGTAGTTGTCTTCTTCGATGCCAAGGTCAATATGTTTTCCACTCTCAGTAAGGGTGTTGTCCCTAACCTTCTCTTTCTGTTCGTCATTGGTCATCTATTCTCCTTTCGTTCCCATAGACGGCGCCAAATTGTGTGTGTCAATTTCCGACCACACTGCCAACTTAGTACTCAACTAGAGAACACCGGCAGAATAGATGGCACCTGTCTGACCTGCAACAGAAAGAAGAGTCTCCGATGGTGGCTCGTCCACCCGGGGATACTCCGACGATCAAGTCAGTACTCCATATCTCTCAAAGATAACCAATAGTGCTTAACTCACTAGACAGAATATCAAAAGCCATACCTTAGACCCATGGGGGTGCCTCTCTTTTATAGCTAACATAATCCTAGTCTCAAATAAAAGCCTAGCTCTAATGGACTTAGGATTACTGCTAACTTGGACTCCCAGTAGGATTAGGATAAACTCTCTAAGAGTCTTATCTTTACCCAAACTGAAATCTTCTCACATTGTAGGACTCTTGTCCCTTATCCGCTTATCTCGGATTCCGGTATTCTCGCAGATAACCTTGGCCTAGCCGAGATCATCTCGGCATCATGACCAGGACACGTGACACCTCGGTTGACACTTCGGTATCACCTCGGCCACGTGTTGTCATTCAAAAATTATGTCCCCACCGTTACCATAAATCATATCTACATAAATATAACGTAACGTGACACCTACATAAATGTAACGTAACGTGACATCTATGATCTATGGCAACATTCAATTTCTTAGGAAATTGAATGTTGCCATAAATCATAACTACATAAATGTAACGTAACGTGACACTTATGATCTAGGAAATTGAATGTTGCCATAAATCATAACTACATAAATGTAACGTAACGTGACACCTATGATCTATGGCAACATTCATGTTGCCATAGATCATATTTATATGAAACGTAACGTGACACCAATATAAACCAACAATATTTGCAGATTCAATTTTAAAAAATAAAAACTCATGAAGTTTGCAAAACGTACCGTGACAAGTTACGTTACGTTTATATAGGTGTCACGTTACGTTATGTTTATGTAAGTGTCACGTTACGTTACGTTTATGTAAGTATCACGTCATGTTACATTTATGTAGAATCTTGTGAAATACATTCCTATCTAAATAGGACTTGAGACTCTATAAGAAATTACACAAGATTTAGCCTACCATAAGTGTCTGAAAAAAGACTTATAAATAATTCTCCTTATTATTTATCTATATTTTTTAATTTTTAAATCTAACTCTAAAAATAATAAATAAAAAAAATTATATATGATGGTTGATTTTTATTTTCAAAAACAGGTATAGATATAACAATATAGAAACATACAATCTCTACTACTATTCTGTTCATGGTTTTAGTAGTTTGAGTTGTTTTTATATCTTAAGAATTACAGATTGTAATACTTTATATGGATGAGACATGTTGTGATTGGAATATGTGGATAAGACATGTCGGGATTGTAATATTTTAAAGTTTCAAACTTTCTTTTTTTAGATAAGGTATGTAGTGATTGTAATATTTTTTTAAACTATTGATTGTATATTTTTTTTTTTTGAGAAAGTGCACAAGTTGAATTATATTGAAAATTTATAAAATTTTAAATTAATAAACTAATTCACATCTATCTGTCAATTTGTCAACCTACTAAATTCACATATGTCAAATTAACGAATATAAACGAATTAATTTTTTTTTAATTCGTCAATTTAGGAGTTGTATGGGATAAACTAAATAAGTGTACTTTTTGACTTTTTATAAAATATGAATTGAATTTGAAGTGATATGATAAAGAAGTGATTGACTAAAATAAAATGACCTAACTTAAATAGAATAGTAATTTTTTAATTTTTAATTTTTAACTTTTTTTTTAATCATACCAAACCAAGCACTAACAAACGGATAACAAATTAAAAATTTCGCAACCACAGTCGAATTGCGCACACCTAATTTTGACTGAGATTCCTAAATGTCAATGGATAAAATTGTGGGTTATGAGTCCAGATCCTCGGCAATGGTATCCTACAGTGGTTCCTGCTGTGGTGCCAAAACGACGTCGTTTTGGCACCTTTTTTTTTTTTTTTTTTTTTTTCAAGCTTCTCTCTCACACTTCATTCCCAAATCTGAGACTCAAATCCAAGAGACCACCAAGGACAGAAACTAATGAAGGAAGACAACCAAGTTCAACTGGGTTCAAGTTCGAATTAATGAAGGAAGACAACCAAGTTGCTCATCCACACTCCCAATCTCCATTGCCCTCTCTCTCTCTCTCTACACGCACACACAAGATGATAACAGTTGCTTCCTTTTCTAGGAAAATATCGCCAATCTCTTGAAACATTTGAAAAACAAAGCCCCACAAAAGCCAACTCAAAGCACCATACCCACACACACACACCTTTTGATGGTTTTCTAGGATTGATCAAATAAACTAACCACAAAAAGAGATTAATCTTATGCCTCTCTCTCTCTCTCTCTGTTATTGCAACATCCCAACAATCATCTTCCTCACCCACTTCCAAACCCTCTCTCTCTCCAATGATGAAATGAAACCCAAATGAAACCCATCATCACCAACACCACCACCATAACCACCACATCCTCAAATTCATCATCTTCATCATCATCCCCAACAACCCTAAGCTAAGACGAGAACCAAAAGCGGCGAGATGGAACACCTTCGCAAGACCAAGAACCACCGCCCACCACTCTCTCTCTCCCGCTGCAGCGGTGCCCACGTCCTGGAATTCCTCCGATACCTAGACCAATTCGGCAAAACCAAAGTCCACACCCAACTCTGCCCCTTCTTCGGCCACCCCAACTCTACCCCGTCTTGGATTTGAGTCTCAGATTTGGGAATGAAGTGTGAGAGAGAGAGAAGCTTGAAAAAAAAAAAAAAAAAAAAAAAAAAGTGTTTTGGCACCACAGCAGGAACCACTGCAGGAAACCATTGCCGAGGATCTGGACTCGTGGGTTATTGCACCCATTTCTTGTGCGTTGAAGCATTTATGCAATAGTGCCCACACAAATTATCACTGGCGGCTGCAGGAGCAAGGACGAAAATTAAAAAAGAAAAAGAAAAATTCTTTACGTCTCATCAAACTGCATTTGTTGCAGATCTTTTGTCAAAAAGAAGGGGTAAAAATGTAAATTTACATTATTAACTATTATTTTATATATTTTTTTTTATAAAATGTTAAAAAATTATCTTATACATATATTTTTTTTAATCTATTTTTAAAAAAAAATTAAAAGTATATTTATTTAAATTATGACAAATAATCCCTAATCATTCGTACATTATATCTTTTCATATTTTGTAATTATTTATTTTGTGTTTGATTGATAGATTTAGAAAAGAATTTAAAAAATAAAAGAAAGAAAGTATATAAAAATATGTGAAATATAGGTATATATTTTATGTGGGTATTTAAAAAGTGGGTTTTTACGTAAATTTTTTTAGTTGTAGAATATTATTGGATAAAAATTTTTAATGTTTGAAAAGATAGTTAAGTTTTTTTAGTTAGATGTGATATTTGTGAAAAAAAAGATAAAATGATTATAGAATTAGATGTGATATTTTGTTTAGATTTTTTTTTTATTATTTTGCAAAAACTTTAGTCTTTTAGTGAAAAAAAATTTTAAAAAAAAACTCAAAACCAAATCTTGCCAAACAATGCCAAAAAGCAAAAACTGTCTTTTAGCGGATAAAATTTTGCTTTTTTTTTTTGGTTTTACATTTTACCTATATTTTTTTTCTTTTTAAATTTTTTTTTTCAAATCTCATGAACAAACACAATATTAATATAAAAATATGAATTATATATTTTTTTTTATCAATCACAACACTTTAAAATAAAATAGGACCATACTGTAAAATCAAATAATGATAAAAAAAATTCTAATGATATAATTAGAGAAAAAATTATATAAATATAAATACATATATCACATCATATATAAACTCACTTCTTATCAAATTATAAAAACCCTTTTTACAATTTTAAAATTAAAACTATCCATCTTTATTCATGCAAAACCACCTAATAATCACTCCTTTACTTTACATTTCAAAGCTGCCGGCAATTGGGGTGCGGGTGTCGTGGCGCGTAGCTGCGAGATTGTCTGCTGCATTTAGTGCATTTTTTTATTATTTATACGGTTTTGATTTGTGACACTAAAAAGTTAAATATTAATGATCCTAATTTTCATATAAGGCAAAAAAAACAAAACAAAACAAAACAGTTACTCAAAATGAAAATTAGGGACATTAGTGCCCAACTTTTTAGTGTCACAAATCATTTTTCTTATTTATAACAGCATTCGGTGCATTTTTATCAAATATATGTGCCATTGTGGGAACATGATAAAAAGTCACGTTTTTGGACAAAATATTCAAAAATATGACTTCTAAAAATGCCAGAAAAGTCATTTGGCAAGTGCCAAAAACGCAGCTTTAAAATTACAAATTAGGGCCTATAAAAAATAAATAAGAAAATAACTCTCTTATGTTGGGTAAGGGTATTTTGGTCATTTTAATTTAATTTGACACCATAAATAAATATTAAACTAAAAAACAAAAAGTTAACTTTTTACCAACTTCCCAAATCACTTCTAAAAAAGCCAAAAAACTTGGTAAAAAGTCAATAGTCAGCTTTTTACCAACTTTTTAAAACAATTATAAGAGCATTTTTAACAATGCATTAATTTTTTGAATAAAAAATTTATTTGATATTAAATATTTTAATGAAAGATTTTGAAACTTTATCAAAATAATAGACGATCCGGCAGATGTTCGGCTGGTGTAATTTTTTTTTTTGGCTTTGAGGTGATTGACCAGTCCGTGTAATTTTTTTATAAATTTTTGTTTTGAGGTGATCATTCAGAGGACATCTGGAGGACAGTCAATGGTAAAAATCAAACATTTATGAATAGTGATTTGATGAAAAACATATTCATCCTCAATTTGATAAAAGAAAATTAAAAGATTAGATTTGATGCCTATGTTATAAAACTGTTGAAATAGAAAAAAGACACTATTTTTCATCAAATTCAAATTTGATAAAAGGTTTGAGTAATCTTTAGAAATGATGTAAAAGAGTTGCTATTTTCACTCTATATTATTTTAAATATATTAAATTTTTTATTTTTATTATACATACAAAAAAATATATTTTGAGTAAAGTAGAATAAAAATAAGATTATTTTGAAAAGGTGATTAAATATTGACTTTTTAGTTTTTTTTGAAAAATGGTATAAAAAATATGAGAAATAATATGATTCAAAATGCGTTAAAATTTTAAAGATGACTTTTAACCATCTTTTTAAAATAATCCATAATAACTATATATAATAAAAATAAAAAAAGAAATATATTTAAAACAAAATTAAGGGAGAATAACAACTCATTATTATTATTATTATATTTCTACCTTTGGAGAGACACATGCATCCACTTGATGTAGATATTGCAAATATACAGCAAAAGCATTATCACTGATCATACATTCATCCCCCCTTGCTAGGAGCAAGGAAATATCGATAATGCTCACATCACCAAATCATAAGAGTATATAGTGATGTAATTAATCTATTATCAAATTTAAATTTAATGTTTAGTTATATTCTAAAACTGTGTTAATCCTTATCACATTAGAGTAACTTTGATTGAACCTAAGTGATATTTAACTTTTTGGACGTTTAACGTTATCCCAAAATGATGACGGTTTCAATTTTAATGTAATCATAATTTATTATTTTTTTCTTCAAATTCAGCAATTAAAAAGAAAAGTGTGAATGGTATGCATAGTGCTACTCCTACTATACACACTTTTAAAATAATATATCCACTTAAAATTTCAATGCACAATAATTTATAATTTCTATTACTTATGTTATACCTAAGATTAAATTAATTCAATGCTAACATCATCACAAAAATTCATAATCAAACATCACAATCAAAACAATTTAAGGTTCGTTTAAGATATGAATTAATTTTTTAATTTTTTAACTTTTTTAACTTAAAATTAGAAAGTCTTGTTTAAAATAATTTTTTTAATTTTTATGATAAAAAAATAAAACTATTATAGTTTGAATGTGATATTTTATCTTTATTAAACTAAAAAATTTAATTTATCTTTTTATGATTAAAATAATAAAAAAAACCTACCATGTCATACGAAAGCTTTAGTTAATAACCAAAAGAATCCTAAAAAATTTAAAAATCATGACACTCTTTGCCTTTTCAAAACACTTTACATTGATTTCAAAACTTTGTTAGTATTTTACTTATTTCAAAACAATTTTCACCACAATCTCAATGTTGAACAATATTTCCAACTCGATTTAGTATTTGCCTAACTCAAAAAATCATATACTAACCAAAATCACTTCAAATCATAGCCAACCATCACAAACACTCCTAACACACACAATTCAAAAGGATTACAAAATTTCATATACTACATATAATTCATAACAATCACAAATTGTACTACAATATTAGCGTTATAATGTATGCAATTTTTTTCTTTCTTCCCCTAGACATATATACACAACTGAAAAGAAAAAAAAAAAATGAAGAATTAGTAGTTAACTTGAAAGCCAAGATTTTTATTTTATATTATTTTTAAATTAAAAAGTAAGGAAATATGCTTCCATTTACCATATTAGACAACAAAACAAACAGCTAAGGCACAAGTTTCACTTTGGCAGATCTGTAAAAGAAAAACAAGACTGTGATCCCTTGAGCTGTTGTTGCCTGAATCTCTGGTCTTCCTCTTTGCTTTCGTCATCATCATCATCGTCGTCGTCGTCGTCGTCTTCTTCTCGTCCTTCTCCTATGACTCCTTTCAGAGCCAAAATCGACATGGAAGAATTGTTTCCCTTGCAACTGAACAAGGACGATTTCCGTGACCAATTGTACGCTATCATCGTCCTCCGCCTCTTGTTCAATGGATTCTCTCTCTTCTCAATCTCTCTCACCGTGCTGATCTCTGATAAGTTCGCAAACGACTTTGATTTTCCAGCAAAGTTGTTCGACAATCCTCTCCTCCTGTGTATAATCAACACAAATAAACAAACAATTTAAAATTTAAAACCTAACTTACAAAAATAACAACAATCTGTGTGAACAAAAAACGAAGATCCAAGCGAGAGAGAGAGAAAGAAAGAGACTGACTTGATGGGAAGAGATTCTTCCAAGGAAGCTAAAGAAGAGAGATAACTTCCGTCGGACTTGCTCTGTACTTCACCTTCTTCGTCGTCGTCGTCACTGTCGTCTTCAGGCACTCCGATCGACGAACTCTCCGATGAGATCACGGAGCTAACGTACGCCTGAGTCTTATCCTGCGCCGCCGAAGCCGACGATGCTCCGCCAGCGGGAGGACGGTCCACAACGTACACCGCGGCCGCCGGAGAAGAAGAGACGACGTCGAGGCCGAGGGTGGGACCCACAGCCGAGACATCGAACACCACAGACATCTGAGAATCTGAATGTTTCAAGTCTTAGTAGTAGTAGTAGTAGTATTGAATTTTTTCTAACCTTCACCGCTACGATACGAGATCTTTTCCTTCGTTTGGGCCTCCAGAGCTGTCTAATTGTCATCAATCAACTGCAAGAGATAATAACAATAATAATAATGATGATAATAGTAACAAGAAAGAAAGTGTGAGAAAATGATGGAAAAATTTACAAGCAGAGAGAGAAACGGAGGGGTTGGATAAGGGAAGATCCATGTATTTTCTAGAGAGAGAGAGAGTGATGAGAGAGAAATGAAAATAAAATAAAAAAATAGAGAAATTGAGCGAGTGGGACTATAAATAGGAGAAGAAGAAAAAAAAAAAAAAAAAAAAAGTAACGTCCGCCGGCGGCGAGATCGGCAGAGAAGGACGACCGCTTTGACACGTTTTTTTTGGGAGGGGGGCTTACGTGGCCGAGACATTGCCCAGAAAAATCATACTCGCTTTATCCTCATCTTTGTTTTTATTTTATTTTAAAAATTATTATTATTATTTTTTATAGATGATGGAGACGTTTCAACCTCTTCCAATACAAGAGTTCTCTTATAAGAACTCTCTTGTATTGTACCTATCACAGCATTTTAAAATAAGGATAATGTTTGGTGGCTCTAAAATTAGAGTTTATTTTTTTTTTTAGTTTTTATTTTTGTTTTTGTTTTTCGATTCAACTAAAATTAGAGCTTAAAAGGTGTTTTAGGATGAAAAATGCTTACACGGTTGGTTCTTCGTCCGGATATTTGACCAGTCGATCATCTGAACGATTATCTTTTATGACCTATTAGCTCACTAGAATTTTGTTTAAAATTTTTAAATTAAAATTCTGTATCATTACTATTATTAAATAGTTTTGATGGATTAATTTAGTAGTACTGTTTAGTCTTCATTTGGAATATGAGTTAGTTTTTTAATTTTTTAATTATTTTAGTTTGTAATTAAAAAGTTTTGTTTATGATAGGTTTTTTAATTTTTTTAATTTTTATCAAAAAAAAATAAAATAATTATGATTTAAATATGATATTTTATTTTATTAATTTTTTAACTTATTTTATTTTTTATGACTATTTTAATCAAAAGTTACAAATTTCTTCGTGCCAAAGGAGCACTTACATAGTGTATGTTGGTAGCTGAAAAAGTAAGAGGATAATATCAAGTGGGTTATTATTATTTTTTTAATTTTTTTTATAATAAAAATGTATTATTATGCTCACTAATAATAAATTTAATTATGTAATTAAATTAAAATATATTTTAATAATATCACATAATAGTATAAAATTACTGAAACGGAATCTATTCATAAATTAATAATGTTATATTTATAAAAGTAATGATTCACTTATACCATTATTTCTTCAAAATCCTCTTGAATGAAATAACAATGATTCATTCACATAATTTGAATCATTCACTTTTTAAGATTAATTAAATAAAATATTCATGAAAAAAATTAATATAGTCAAAGATTTATATTTGAATCAAATTTGTATTTATAAAAAAATAAATGACTATTGTTTCAATTATATTTTTTGTCAGTTTTTCTAAAACAAATGACTCAAACATAAAGCTATCAATGTCTAATTATCGTACATTTTTACATAAATATTATACTCAATGCATTTTAACAAATAAAAGGTCCCAAAATTGATAACAAAATGAGCCTATCAAATCTAAAAACTCTCTCAAATTGAGACAATAACTTAAGAAAACCAAACCCTTACAAAAATTACACTCTAAATCGCGTCTTGCTCACATGAAATTAGGGGTGGCCCAAACATTTTGAGGCTAAATTCAAATTCTCAACTTCTTGTAATATTTAAATATTAAATTAAAATAGACATTAGAAAATTATACTGTAGCTTTTTTAATCTAAAATTCACCCCTTTTTTTTGTTGTACTTTTGAGAAACAAAGTTACTATATTTTATCAATTTTAATTTTAAAAAAAATTAATGCAAAAATATTTTTTAAGTTAATATTTTGTAAGCAATATGCATTCAGGAAAGAAAAATCTTTTAATATAATTTATTGCTTGTAACAACCCTCATACTGTTTACCGATTAATGACTGATTGATTACCGATTACTGCTAAATTGAGATCGAATATGAAAAATAATTGACTGATTGAAATCTGAAACTGAATTAATTGCCTGTATCTGTTTGAATTGCATTTTATCTGTTTAACTGTTTAATGATCTGTTCATGTTTATATGTTTAAACTGTAAATTGAAGGCCTTATCGACGGCCAAACCCGAAATCGATTAGTGTTTTGTGACCATCATAATTTATGTGATTTTATGGTGTATTTAATTTAAATGTGATTTGGTACGATTAAATTAGATAAAATATTGATAGATTGCATTAGTTGGACTTAATTGCCAAAATGCCACTTAGTGGCCACTACCTAAACCTTTTTGAGCCTTATCACACTCAAAACACAATATTTCATCAGCCAATTCCTTGTATAGCCGACTAGAGAGAGGATAGAGTTAGAGTGAGTTCACCTTGAATTGCTTGGAGACTTGAAGAAATTGAAGTGTAAATTGCCTAACTAAGCTTCTAGTCTTGCGATTGAAGACTTAAGGTAGATTCATTGCCTCCTTGTTTGTGTTTTGAGTTGATTTCTTGCATAGTTTGGAGTGAGTTGAAGTCTAGAGCCAATTTATGGCTCAAATTGTGGTGTTGAAGCTTAATTGTTGCATGTACTTATATTGAAGTTTTGAGGTTGTAGTTCTTAATTCCTCACATGCATGTCCATATTGTGAGATTAGTCCATGATTTCATCATGTTTTGCAAGATTTGAGCTCATTTGAGCAAGCTTTGAAGCTCTAAATTTATTTAAATTCATGCATGTTTGCATGTTCTTTATGTTTATGAAATTGGTTCGAAATTGAGTTTGAATTAAACACCCTTGGGCTTTGATTTCACAAATTAAGCTTTGAATTATGTTATTCTATGTGTTTACAAATATTTTCCAGAAATTTGACCCAAGAGGATCAAAAATTTTGCATTTAAACTTGATTTTGAGCTTGGGACTCAAATCTGGAATTTTCAGATTTTGGTAGTCCTTTCGGCGAAAAGTCGGGGAAACTTCGAGCATCTTGGCTGTGCATCGGTCATTGGGCGGAGTATTAGGCGCTCGGCGGAGGCGGTAACACGCCTTCGGCGGCGTCGAGCGTGAATTTCATCTATCTAGTACTTTTTGGTCCGCTCAAGTGGGAAAGTTTACGCACGAGCGGGAACCTTTATTGCATGGCCGCTCGAGCGGGGGAAACCTGCGCTCGAGCGGGACTCTGTTTTTCTGAAAATTCTGAAAATGTTTTCTGAATACATCTTTGCATCCTCATCCCATCCTAGGCATTCTTAGGCCTAGTTTAAGACATCTTAATGAGGATATAGATGTAGAACACATCGAGGCAATTAGGGATTAAATTATTATTATCCTTCCCAACTGTGTAGCTTAGTGTGTGTTCATTCTGTACTGTTTAGGGTTGACATTTCGAGGAGACGCTCTAGCCTACTGTAGCCCAGAACTCTGTGAGTAACAATTGTGTAAAGATATGTTCAAAATGATTATTTTCTGAATCTTGAGGCTGGCATTTCTTGAAGCGATATTGTTTCTTGAATGAATGTATGTCTTATATTCTAAATGTCTTGTGACATCCTTAGTACCCTCATTTTACTATTCTTTATTACAGAGATCTATGTCAGTTCCCTCGTGGGACCACTGCTGTTTACTGATTGATGGCCATCATTACTGTTTGGTCTTTTAAGACTTACTGGTTACTGTTATGCTAATGGATGTACCACATATGACTGTTTACTGTACCGAACAACTGACATACTGATTGAAATGAACCGTTTTCATTACTGTAAGGACATTCATTCTAAACCCCTTTATGCATTATGTTATTCACTGGGCTTTAGCTCACTGCTTATATATATATATGTAGGTGTACAAGCACCAGACCAAAGCTAGAAGCGTCGGGGTATTTCCAGTTTTGTCAAGCCAACCTATGTGCCTCACTGCGAGGTTCCGAGCCTGCCAAGCTAAGACTAGGGATGTTTTTATTTCCCCGTTTGTCTCTGCACTATTTTGTATCTTGTATGGGGCAAAGACCATCTTATCTTGTTAGTAGGGATTAAGTCCCTGTACTGAATGATTATAAATATTGTGCAAAACTGTTCTGTACTGAATGTTTATATGTATAAAAAGCCTTTTGCATACTGGTATCATGACTCAATGGACATTATTTTATTACTGTAATGGCTTCCGCCATGCCCCTATACTGTTTTCTTTGTATTTACATTAGCGGCCTTCGGTAATCTCAAATTACTAGCCGGTTACGGTACTAAATCCATAGGGGCGGGTTTGGGTCGAGACATTGCTATAATTGGAGATTCTATTTGTATAACTTCTTTTAAAATTGAAAAAAAATTTAAACCATAAGAAATCCTATTTTAGTGAATCTTTGATATTAAGAAGTTTTTTTTTCCTTCCAAATTATTATTGTCTAGTGATTTTAATATTTCAAAGTAAAATACAAAACATTTATAGTAATGACAACATAGTAGAATGTCATTAAGATGAGAAAAATGCCAGCAAGTGTGAATTACAAGTTTTTCTTTTTAACGTATTAAAAAAAATTACTTTTCTAGATTTTAAACTCGGCCCGTTTATGGAATTAAATTGAATCAATCCATGAGTTTTTCTTTTCCCTTGACTACTCTGAACACTCCAAAACTCAGCCCAAAGCAGGCTCTACATGCACCACACTTACAAATAACCAGAATAATTTTCTTCTAAAATAATAGTTATCCAATCCAGTAAGTTCATACATTTTAGTTCTACAAGGGATAGGAACCCCTTGGTGACCAAAATTTTTTTCTTTTGGGGTTAATTCTAACTAGAGCTGTGCTAAAGGCCTCGAAAAGTGAGGCGCGAATTTCCCTCAAATAGTTGGTGTTTTTTTTTTTTTTTTTGCTATGTTGGTTCGGTTTTGGTTTTTTTTTTTTTTTTGGAAGAATTTTTATGTGTATCTTAAAATCTAAATCCTAATATAAAAAAAAAAAAATCAAACCAACACAACCCAACAAATGAAATGAAATAAAATAAAATTAAATTAAATTAAAAAAAACAAAAACAAAAACAAACAAACATAGCCCAACAAATAAAAAATAAAAAAAAAAAAAAAAAAAAAAAAAAAAAACAACAACAATTTAACTTATGTGGTTTGATAAGATGAATGAGCTAGGTTAGACTGATTAGGTGATAAAATTGACTGATCAGTTAAGTTGCTGATTAAAATTTGTTAATTCCATATGGTTTTGTACGAGTCCTTATTATATTTTATTTCAAATCAGAAAGACTCGGAAGAAATAAAAACCTAAACCTCAAATCCTAAACTCTAGACCCACCCCTACACATAACCATCCTTAAAAAAAAAATTACAACAGCCCAACAAATAAATAAATAAAGGGTTAATTACACTAATAGTCCCTATAGTTTGGGACTTGTGTCACTTTGATCCGTAACTTTTCAATTATAACACATTTGACCATAAATTTTGAATCTTGTTCCAAATAAGGACAATTGAAAATATTATTAGATTTTTCAATGATAAAATAATCAATTTGATAAAATATAAACTAAGGCCTCGTTTGGGAACAGGCTAATTTAGTAACTTTTTGGCTAATTGGCTAAAAAGGTTGGTAAGAAAAACCTGTATGTTTAGGCCAACTTTTTGGCTAATTACGAAACGACGTGCAAAAAGTAGAGAGAAAAGGGAATCTTTGACTTTTTGGTATGGATTGTTGGCTTTTTGGCTAAAAAGATAACTTTTTGGCTAATTGGCTATTTTAGCCTCTTGCCAAACGAGGCCTAATTTGACAAAAATAGATGTCAAAAAAATATTTTTAATTTTTTTAAAATTATTTTTATCCATCAATGATAAAATTATGTACAATTAATAAAAATTACATGATTAGTTTTTTAAAATTAATTTTATATGATCATTATTCAAACACATAATAAAAATTAATTTAGTAAAAAAAAAAAAAGTCTAAAAGATTTATCAATTTTACATAATTTTATTTTTAGTAGGTAGAAATAATTTTTAAAAATTCAAAAATATTTGTTTGACATTTATTTTTGTCAAATTAATTTATATTTTATCAAATTGACAATTTTATCCTTGAAAAATCTAATTATATATTCAATTGTCCTTATTTGGAACAAGATTCAAAATTCATGATCAAATGTGTCACAATTGAAAAGTCAGGAACTAAAGTGACACAAGCCCCAAACTATAGGGATTATTTGTATAATTTGCCCATAAATAAATAAAAACAACCAAACTAACACAACCCAACCAATAAATAAATAAAATAATAAAAACAACCAAACCAACCAAACCGACACAATTTCAAAGAGGGAAAAATATATATATATATATATATATTCGAGCCACATTCGAGGCCTCAATCTTTTTCCTTCTAATTATTATAGAGTGCCTTCGATCTGAATTTTTGATAACAAGTTATAGGAATGAAGTTTTAGGAGTAAAGATGGCTACTGTGGAAGGACCCTCCATTGCCACCAATACCACTGCCTACCTCCACCTCAGCCTCCCTTCCACAGTTGACAGACTCCTCCCCCCCCCCCGGGGCCAAATAGCTTCCTCCACCATTGATACACCAATCATTGTAACCCTCTCTTCTATCACCTCATCTTCTTTCTCACGTACAGACCTTTACAATGGTTGTGTTTCCAATGGTGGCAACAGCGGCATGAGTAACAGTGGTGTGGTGTGGCGGTTGCAATCATTGTATGGCATTAACATGAGTGGTATTGGGTATGTGGCAATCATAGAAACTAGTCGCCGGCCACAACCACCAATGGTCACAACCACCACAAACCCAACATTTTTCCCCCTCAGCCTCTCTCACTTCGCTCACACAAACAGCACTACAACCAACAAAACTATAGCATTCAAGTACAATTTCTGCACTAGACCCAACTCTAGTTTTTGAAGGGACAAAAAAAATGGAGATCAGATTCAAGTGAAGCAGAAGGCCAAGGAAGTCGTGAAACTGGGTGTTTGATGGTTACGATTTGAGTGTACAACAGTGGACTACAGAGGATTCAGGGTAGTGCAATGTTGAGATTTGGGCATGGTGGTGGGGTGAAGATAGTGCACTGGTTTAGTGGTTGTGGGTTGTGGTGGTGCTTGTGAGAAGGTATGGTTGTAGTGAGGCATGTGGCGGTTGGGTTTTTTCTGATCAGCAACGAACAAAGATTTTATTAAGACACAGCCAAAAGAAGGGAGGAATGTGGCGGTTGGGTTTGTGAGCAGGGTATAGCTTCTTGTGGTGGAGCTACTAGTGGTCGTAGGGAGTGGGGTAGTTGTGAGGCTAAGAGGGTGAAGAGATGGGGTTTGCCTTGCGGTGGTGTGAGGTGGGAAGTGATGGTGGAAGGTGGCAAGGGTGGCTAAAGGAAGAGGTACAAACCTACAGTACAGTGCGGGTGATGGTATTTTTTTCATTTACTCATAGATAGCAAGTGCATTACATCTACATAAATAAAATAAGAGAAATGAAAAATGAAACAAAATAATTTGATCCTCAGCCAACTTTTTTAGTCTTGTTCACAGTCAACTAATGGAGGGGGGAAAGTGACAATCTAAACTAAAGTTGAAGGGAGGTTAGTGTCATTTTAGAAACCAGAGGGATAACTCTCTGTAATTGTCATAAATCTCACCAATCTAATAATAATAGTAAAATAATCAATGAAAAATTTAAAACATATTCAGTCAATCACCATACTAACCAAATTAAAATCAGAAATCATTAATAAGAATAGAAAAAGGGAAAGGATTGAACTTTATTTTCAATAACGCTCTGCTAACAAAGGTGCCTCTTATAAATTTCAAATTTCCAATAATTGTAGCCATCAAAATAACAGAAAGAGTATGCAAGTTATTAAGATTCTAAACATTGATAACCTTTTTTCCTAATCATAAAGAGATTGAAACAATTAAACAATCACAAGAGCTCTAGATTCAATTCTATAGCATATAAATAATTCTACATGAAAAACTGGGTAATACACTGGATTTGTATCTAGCAACTGAATCAATGAGTGAGAATACAAAGTAAAATAACTAGCTATAAGTTTCCACTACTAACCTGAACCATTGAGACCACAATTTAACTTCTCCATTGTATCTGATGCTCTTTCAGAATTGAAGCCCCAGAGAAACAATCTGGGAAGTATAGAGATGGTACTCAGTTCATTATCAAATCCAGCCAAACATCAGAATTCCATGTCACGAAGGACTTTCTCTGAATCCAATAACACAAAGTCGATATAAACAAGGCGACCAACTGACAGTGAATTGGTCAGTCATGTAACAGTAGGGGAGGAATAATTTTGATCTGGAACCCCATTGCTGAATTTCCCACTTGCCTGTCTGACTTTGAAACTACCAAATTTCACCGGCTTCGGCTGAAAAAGAGAGCTAAGCATTTTCTCCAAAGACTGCGCCGTGTACTTTGCATACTTGCTTCCACTCGCATCTTGTTCAACCAATGGCCCGTAATTCTGCATATAGCTCCGGTAAACAGGCACAATAGCCTGCGCAATAAGCTGGCATACCTTATCCCTCAGATCTTTCTCCACCACAACCCAATTCGACTGCTTTTTATACATTTCATCGAAAGCTTCGTTGAAAGCTTTCAGCCTTTTCTTCACAAGATCGCGAGCGGTAGCACGCCCGCCTGAGAACAGGATCAGACCCTCTCGGCTTAGAAGGGAAGGAAGTTTTCCCCAACTGTCTCTCAAGTAGAAAGCAGAATAGTACTCCTTGTACTGTTCATGTTCTCTTAACCAAGAATCACCCAACAGACTCCCAAGCTTCGTTCCTTTCAAATGTTTGTACAGATGCCAGTGATTGTTCATCATAAAAACATGCGATAATACAACATCGTCGTAAGCCTTTGCCCATGTCTCTAGATTCATCTCAATGGCTTTAACTATATTCAATACTTCATCAATAACGAGCCTCTCTTGGAATTTCTCATGCTTCCAACTCCGATGAATGACCAGAGCTTGAGTCAAGAGTGGCTTATAATCTTCCCCAAGTAGCTTATTACAGTAATTGGTGATAAAGCTCACCAGTCTTGGAACACTACCATCTGAAGGAGGCGGTGTTTGTCTCTGCAATTCAACTTGCAACGAAAGTTCCCAGAAGATTTCACAAGCCCCTTCGATCACACTCTTGATGAGATCCCTTGTCAAATTTTGGATTTCAGCACAAGCTGTCCCACCAAAAAGGCGGTTAAAATCCAATCTAAGTTTGTTCAAAGATGCAAATATATCCAACAGTTTCAGTAGCTTGATGGGATCTTTCTTACTCTCTGTAACAGTTTTCCCAAATTGAAGGAATGCAAGAATACCTGCCTGGGCAGCTATCTTAGCAAAGCAACCGATCCACACATCCAATCCCATCTTCTCAAATACATCATTACAAAGTTTGTACTCGGCTTCGAAAAGGTGCTTCACTGCAAACTCTAAATGCTTACCCCATTGAGCTATATACCCTTCTATGCTTTGAACATCATTGAATTCAGAGATTGACATCTCAAGGTAATCCAAATTGAGTGCTTTCAAACTTGCCCTAACATTCGAACTGCGAACTTCAACATAAATAGATATGCAATTATCAAGCCTATTATTAGCAATTAATCTCCCAAGAATAGCCTGTAACTTATGAATCACAAGCACGGGTAATGGGGATGGTGCTATGCAGGCTTGTTCACCTGGTGAAGAGGATGACGAAGACATTGGCAATGGAACGCTGTTCTCCGTCAAGAGCCGCCTAAATTCATTTTCCAATCTATCCAATGCCGCACCAAGAAGCCCTCCATCAAGGCAACCCCTTTCGTCATCCTGCAATTCATGGAGATTCTTGAGCGCCTTTTTCAAATTCAAAATATACCCATCATCAGCAACCTTATTGTCCTCCAAGTACTCAACAATATCATCCAACCACTGAATCGCCATCCCAAAATTATCGCCTAAAAACCTCAATGCCTCTTTGAGCCGTTTAAGCACGGAGAGGTAACCTGGAAGATCAAACTGGGGATCTGAAAGCGACTTTTCAAGCCCATGAATGGCATCGAAAACCTTAAGCACAGCGGCCGCAGGGACTACAGCTCTGTTAATATGACCCCCAACAGCAGCAAGGGCTTCCCTTTGTGCTCGGATTGGTCGAACTGCAGATGCTAGAGACGGTAATCTATGGTTAATCTCATCAAATCTAGACCCAGCTTGATCAAGAGCTAACCCTAGGGCGATCGATTTCTGCAAACTAGTCTTCAATGACTTGCTAGCAGATATCAAATTGTCAATACCATTGTTATTCACTGAACCCATTTGGGAATCAAAACCCTAATCACAGAACAAACTTCACAAACTACAAAAATAGTAGCAAGAAAGAATCTTTTTTAATGGGTTCATCGAAGATCAATCAGGATTCTGATAGAAATGAACCTCCATTAAATTTCAAGCCAAACCACGAAAAAGTCAATCTAATCACAACAATAATCAATCCGTTGAAAGAACTAAAAAGAAAGAGAAAGTGACTCACAGACAATTCAAGTGTGGAAAGGCGAGTAAATTGATTCCGATAGAGAGAAAGATGGAATCGAACTACATAGTGAATCGTTTGTTCGATGAGATTCGGAGAGAGAGAGAAAAAGAGAAACTCCAAAACTCGGAAAGAAAGGGCTTTTTAACAAAACAGTGAGTGTGTGTGTGTCCAACAATTCTCTGCCAAATTGCAAATGCATGGTACTATGCTTTTCTTTCTCTGAAGGGGTATTTGGGGATAACGAAAATAAAATTTTTTTTAAAAAATAATTTTTTAAGAAATTACCAAAAAAAATCATAAGGTTGGATCATTATATAATAAAATAAATCATAAAATTTTAATTTTATTAATTTAAATCATAATTTTTTATTTTATTTTTAATTTAAATTATTTATTTATTTTTGTTAAATAAAATTGACGGGAAAAAATATGTTTATCATTAAATTCAACGAAAATAATATTTTAAACATTTCATTTACACTTATATTAAACTCAACAAAAAATGATACTGTAGATATTTCATTTAAATCTATATTAAGTTTAATAGTCAAAATATATTTTTTTTCGTCAATTTTATTTAATGAAAATAGTCAAATAATTTAAATTAAAAATAAATCAAAAGATTAGAATTTAAATTGATAAAATTAAAAATTCATAGTTTATTTTGTTATTAAAATCAAACTGTGTTTTTTTCATAACTTTCACATAAATTTTTTAGGAACTTCGTTCACACATTTTAACATTTTTAACTCTTAAAAAATTAAAAATATCATAAATAAGCCAAACTTAAACACTTGCAAATTTTGCGTCTCACTTTCACTTCAATGGCTCGATAGTTACTTACAGAAACAGATAACGTGTGCATAAAAGAACATGTTAAGAAGAAATATATTATTTTGGTATTGTAATTGATGTTGCTGTCGTATCATTTTGGGAAAATTTGTAAAAAATGCTCTTCTAAAACTAGGGTCTCGTTCGGTAATATTTACATTTTTAATTTTCTGTTTATATTTATAAAAATTTTAAAAATTCAAATAAAAACTTGTTTAGTAAAATTTTTGATTTATAAATCAATGGTCTCAGTTTATAAATTGGGAGCTTTTTCCACAAATCCATCTTTAATTACTTATGTTCCATTCAACCCATATTCTTTTTGACTATTATATTAGGTCCTATATGAGATAAGAAGACTAAAATACCCTTTTCATCTACTTATATTCTATTTAATTCATATTATTTTCTTATGTTTCAATAAGTCCTATGGGTGACATAATTACCAAAATATCCCTAATGTATCTACTTATATTCTATTTAGTTCATATTATTTTCTTATGTTTCAATAAATCCTATGTGTGACATAATTACCAAAATACCCCTAATGTGAATGTTCACACTGTCAATGTGAATGTTCATATCGTCAATGTATAGAGGTCCTAGTGTATAATGTGAATATTCACATTGATAGGGTCGTGACTTTGAGGCGAGACAGGTCCGGCGTGACAATGTTAATATTCACATTGACATATTACCATTCACATTGATAAGGCGTAAATTGGCGTGGCGCGTCGAAGCGAAGGCGGCGAGTACGGCAGTGACAATGTGAATATTCACATTGACATATTAACATTCACATTGATAGGGTGTAAATTAGCTGCTGACGTGGGAGCGAAGCTTGTGCATTGCCCAAAAGCAGGCGACGGCCGTGACAATGTGAATATTTACATTGACATGTTAACATTCACATTGATAAGAGTGTAAAATTCACTTTCGGCGTCGAACCCGTGCCCGGCGTGACAATGTGAATATTCATATTGACATATTAACATTCACATTGATAGGAGTGTAAAATTAGCAAAGCCGCTCTGGCTGGGCGGCCTGGCGGCAAGTGACAATGTGAATATTCACATTGACATATTAACATTCACATTGATAGGGTGTAAAATTGGCGAGGCAACGACCTCGGGTGGATTTTGGTGAACTGGTCTAGGCTCGAGCTTAGTAGGGCTTGGCGAACTGGCCATTTTTTTAATTCTTTTAATTTTTCTACCAAAATTTTATTATTTTCCATAAAAAAGACATTGTGTCGGTGGGTTTGGGCCTCGAGCCAGCCTTGAAATGCCTTTAAGCGGGCCGATGGGCCGGGCCGAGCTTCAAAGTGATGGCCTAGGCCCTAGCCTATGGTCTCGGACATGCTCGGGCCCAGACCCAAACGAGCCTGCCCCGGGCCATGGACGGGCTTCGAGCAGCCCACGAACCACGGGCCAATTCTACATTCCTATCAATGTGCATATTAACATATCAATGTGAATATTCACATTGTCAACGGGCCAGGCCGGGCCTACCCCGGGCCGAGGGCGAGCTTTGGGTAGCGGACAAATTTTACACTCCTATCAATGTTAATGTTAACATGTCAATGTGAATATTCACATTGTCAAGCCCACGGCCGATTCATGGGCCAATTTTACATTCTTATCAATGTGAATGTTAACGTATTAATGTAAATATTCACATTGTCAACGGGCCGGGCCGGGCCCACCCCGAGCCACGGGCGGGCTTTTGGCCGCCCATGGGCCGCGAGCCAATTTTATACTCTTATCAATGTGAATGTTAACATATTAATGCGAATATTCACATTGTCAACAGGCCCGCCCCATGCCACCCACGGGCCGTGGGAGCGTTTCGGGCCGCCACGGGGCGTGGGCTAATTTTATACTCTTATCAATATGAATATTAACATATCAATGTGAATATTCACATTGTCAACAGGCCGGGCTAGGCCCACCCCAGGTTGTCCACGGGCCGTGGGCAGGTTTTTGGGTAGCCACGGGGCGCGGGCCAATTTTATACTCTTATCAATGTGAATATTAACATGTCAATATGAATATTCACATTGACAACGGAAATGGCAGCGCCACGTCAGGCGGGTTTCGGGTAGCCATGGGACGCGGGCTAATTTTACACTCCTATCAATGTGAATAATAACATGTCAATGTGAATATTCATATTGTCAGACATGAGCGTAGGCGAACTTTGCGCGGGAATGCCGCCAATTTTATACTCTTATCAATGTGAATGTTAACATGTCAATGTGAATATTCACATTGAATCGCCGAGCCCATCGGGCATGGCGGGCTTTTGGTCGCCCGTGGTAGTGGACCAATTTTATACTCTTTTCAATGTGAATGTTAACATGTCAACGTGAATATTCACATTGTCAACGGCCTGGACTAGGGCCGCCCATGGACTGCTGGCGGGTTTCGCGCCGCTATGGGACGCGGGCCAATTTTACACTCCTATTAATGTGAATGTGAATGTTAACATATCAATGTGAATATTCACATTGTCAACGGGCCGGGCCCGCCCTGGCTCGCTGACGGGTTTCGGGCCATCCACGGGCCAATTTTACATTCTTACAAATGTCAATTTTAAAATATGAATGTTCACATCATAAATTGTTAACCGTTCAAAAAATATTTATAAGGGTATCAAAATTAAATATAAGGGCATAAATGTCCAAAAAAATAGTGTAAATCAAGAAAAAGGGCTTTATGGAATAAAACTATACATACATGAAACTAAATGGGTTAAAAAATTCCTACATGGACTTCTTGGGCTAAAACACTTCTAAATATGATTTATTAATAATTTTCCCTTATAAATTTGGCCAAAAAATAAAAACACAAAAAATGTGTTTCCATTTTGAGTTTTCAGTTTTTTTTTTTTTACCACCCAACACTAGCCACCACCCACCACCATTTTCCACCACCATCTTCCGCCACCACCACCCACCCCCTACCACCACCTGCCACCACCACTTACCACCCACCACCACCAACCACCCACTCGCTACCATCACCACCACCACCCACCCACCCGCCTGCCATCCACGCGCCACCACCACCCGCCACCTACTTGCCACGACCACTCACCACCCACCTGCCACCACCATCCGCCACCCACCTGCCACCACACCAACCACCACTCGCCACCAACACCACCACCACCACCCACTGCCACCACTACCACCACCCACGCCATCACCACCACCCACCATCCACCACCCACCCCCAGCCACCACCACTACCACCACCCGCTCACTACCAACCACCACCCGCCACCGTCACCCACCCACCCACTACCACCACCACCCACTGTTATCACTTTCCACTACCATTTTCCGCCGCCACTTGTCACCACTTGCCATTTCTCACTTTTTTTATATTTTTAAAATTTTTTAAACATTTTGTCAATTACCAAACGCGTTTGTAGTTTATGTTTTTCTAAAAATAAACAAAAAATAAACGAAAATCAGTTTATAAAACTTTTGTAAATATAAACTGAAAACGTAAACGTTACCAAACACACCCTAAGTGTTTTAACACTTTATTCTATTTGGATCACAATCATTTTATTTAGGTCATATCACCTCTCTATCACATCATTTCAAACTCAATACATATTTCACTTTCTTTTTTTTGTAAAAAGTCAAAAAGTATACTAATCTAACACTTCCCAAACAATTATTATTTTTTGGATAAATTACAAATACACCCCCTGAAATTTGATTTAAATACAAATCGCCCCCTATGGTTTTAAAAATTACATTTGGCCCCCTGAGGTTTTTAATTTCATAATAAATCATCATTTTATTAATAAATCATCAAGTCAATTAATAGTTTTTAATTATATTAAAAATATGTTTCAATTAATAATTTAGGTAATTTTATTATTGTATGAGAGAGCAATTATGAAATTTTTTTTTTTTGTTAATTCTGTTTTAAAAAAAAATTCTAATAAAGAGATATTTGTAATTTTTCAAACCACATAAAATAATATATATTTTGAACAAATCTCAAGAGGTGTATTTGTAATTTACCTTTTTTTTTTTTTTTTTTTTTTTTAACCTATTTGTCTAAATAAGCTGTTCATAATGGGTGTTGGGTTTGTTGAATGGGTTGAGTAAAGAGCTTATAAACTGCTTTGGATCTTTAGGCCCAAACATATATAGTACTACAAACCCACCAATTGTAGGCCCATTTTGGGTGCTTCAGAGATAAGAGGTGACCAGTTAATCAAATTTTATTATGAAAAATGCGCCGAACCCTCAGTTAGGCTGACCCCATCCACCCCCAGCTGATGTGGAAAGTCACATTATATGCACGTGTGTCATAGACCCCACACTTGGAATTCAAAATCTCCCCCAAACATAGACAGGTCTCTCTGCCTCTGCCTCTGCCTTTACCTCTTCCTCTTTCCCTTGACTTCGACGATCGAAGTTGCGACAGCTCCTTCTATTCATTCCGACACCCGACTCCCTTCTTCTCTTGACTCCGATGCTGGACTCCCGACTCTCTCTGTCTCTCTTTCCATCTCATCCGACCAAGGACGATTAAGAGGATCGTTTTTCAACGGGATTATATGACTGCTTGAACCCACAAATTCCATGACTATTTACCCATTCCAATGTAAAAAGAGATGAATTGTCCCAAGGATTTGGAACCAAACCTGCTTCTATACTACTAACATCATCCTTCAGTTCCTTGTATTGCTTCATCACATCCCTCACCGTCTTTCTTGGAATCACGGATGCCACTCTCTGCTACCGATTCGGCGTCTCTTTATCATACACTACCAGAGCATTCTCAAACAACTTGTCTTAAATCAAGAAGCATTAGAAAGGAATCAGAATACCTTCTTTTTTTTTTTCTTTTTTTGCAATGGCCAACCCCATCCCCTCCCCCGGCCCCTTCTTACGCTGTGTTTGGTTGGAGAATTTGAGAAGGGATTTGGAAAGAGAAAGGGAAAAGTTAGGTGAAATATGAGTAAAATATACCTATATTTCACTTAGTTTCACACACTTTTTCCCTTTCCCTTTCTAAATTCCTCCCCAAATCCCCCAACCAAACACAGCATTAAAGAATCTAGAAAAGACTTACTTTTCCAAAATCAGAGAAAATATCCAAAAACAGTAATTAATTTATAAAAAAAAGTGTAGTATTAAAAACTATTGCCCTCCTCCAAGATAAAAACCCTAGAATTTCTCCTCACAAAGATCTGAACCTAGTAAACTTTCCAGGAAAATAAAAAAGAAAATCCCAGAAAAGTGAAATAGAGATTTCTATAATTGAAATACAGCAAGGGTATAACAAGTGACAACTTTAACACTATAACACAATTTGTTTTCTTCAGCTTCAACCTCTTGATTTACCAATTAGGAAAGAGAGAAACTAAGAAAACATGAGAAAGAGTAAATAATACATGTAGAGAAACAACCCAAAAGTTGGAAATGGAAACCACCAAGTGAGAAAACGGGGGAGGGGGGATTCTGGATTATCAGGAATTGGAGATTGTGAGAAAAAAAAAGGTGGGAAAGTCTAGTCTCTCTCCCCTCTCTCTCATTTTCTCTGAGCAAGAAAAGAAAAGAAGAAAAAAAGAGAGAAGAAAGCATAAAAGAGATGTGATGAGAATGGAAAAGCAAATCAGCAAGCTTCAAGGAATGAATCTAAAATTGTTAAAATCTTTGAGAGGGGCACACAGAAAAGTGAGACAAAGAGAGATCTATGGTGGAGGAGAAGGATGGCGGAGAGCTATATCCATCTTTTTTTTTCACAGCTGTGTGCATGTATACACCCTTCTTCCACATCAGCTACTAGCTCACTTCAGCTACTAGCTCACTGGAGGTCCCAGGTGTCGTGTGTCACTGGGGGTCTGTAACGAAACTATTTTATTATTACCCAACACTATTAAAATGTTGGATTTTTTACCAGTCAGTCCCAATAATTAAATCTATTACCTATTAGGTCCTAAGTTTTTATATCATGCACCATGAAGCCTTGTTGTATTTTTTCATTCTGATTTTACCCTTACTTTTATGAATTATTTAGTTCTATTTATTTCTCTCTCTCCCCCGAAGGATCTGGGTTCAATTTCTCATCGTCGAGTTTGATCTTCCGGTGACCGACACTTGTCTTCGTATTTCACGCCGACAGTCTCGACCTCTCGAGATTATCACCTCTGGCTTGGCGGCCGAACCTCAATTTCTCAATCATCGACGCTCTAATGGAAGTGTACCCGGCGACTGAAGCTAATGTGTCCTCATAGTCCACTGCCTCTTTTTAGGATAACCCTTTCACCACGCCTTGAACTTCTCAATGCTGCCTCTGCTGCATGCTTGATTTTGTAAACTTCTCAATGGTTTTGAAACTTCTTCAGAGGCCTGCTACTTCTTCGTGTTGATTTTTTTTTTTTTTTTTTTTTTTAGGGTTTGAAATTGTTTCGATTGTAATGAAATTTAATGAACCTTTTAACGATGCTTTGCTAATCAGTTTTGTCTGACTATTAATTTATTACTGTTTAAATCAGTGATAAATTTGTTTAAATTAGTGATAAATCAGTAATAAATTTGTTTAAATCAGTAATAAACCAGTGATAAATTTTTTTAAACTAGTGATAAATTTTTTTAAACCAGTGATAAATCAGTAATAATTTTGTTTAAACCAATGATACATTTGCAATGTTGAGTCTAGGAGTAAAAATGAAAAACACTGTTTAATTTTTTATTTTTTGGATAAGACCTGCTGGGTAATAAGACTGGTTCATAGGACCGGCCCGTAACTCTCCCTAAATTGTATGTATATTTTAATCCAAACATGTGAAGCCACTAGTGGCGCCTACCACACATTTTATTTTAATAATTCAAATTATTTATTTTATAGAGTCATTTATATATATACATATACATATATGCAACCCAAAAAAAATTGATTGATACGATAATTATACCATGTTCAATATATCACGCTTGTAACTAAAATACTGAATAATTTATTTTCAAAAACACACTTGCCGTACTTTCTTTTGTGACACAAATACAATGAATTAAATAGGATTGAACTAATTTTTTTCGTTAATGTTCCATGCGGAATGCCCTATGAAATGAATGATTCTCCATAAACTCAAACAATCCTCTCTTATCCAAAATCTAGAGTAGAGTGAAGCTAGACCCTTTCTTTTTTGAACAAATGCATAGAGATCCAACTGTGTATAATAATTATAATGATAGCTTTGTTTATAGTTCCTTAATTAAGCTCATTTAAACAACTGAATTAGTTCAATAAACTATTCATATATGTTTTCAAGAGAGGGACTAAGAATTGTGAAGGGGTGGTGGTGGTAGAGAAAGGACAGAGAAGGATTAGAGTGTTGAGAAGAATTTTGCAGTGGCAGCGGCCAACAAAGAGGGACTAAGAATGGTAGGGAGTAACGATAGTGGTGGGAAAGATGATGAATTATTGGGGTGGCTGGAAGAGTTTTGCAGTGGCAGTGATGGTTTGATGGTCAAAATTTGTGGGGGCTGTCGTGGAGGTCGAAGATAGAGGGAGAGAGATGGTGGCTATAGCCATGGACAAGGGGATTGGGTGTCAGATATTTATGAGTGAAATCAAGATCAAATCCCCAAAATAAACTCCCCTGCCATCAGTTTGAACCACTTAACAAAAATGAGTTACCATGTCTCATCTATAAAACATTTCATTACGTGATTGATTTAAAACACTACATATAAACAATGCCCACATAGTTGCTCTAGGAATAATTACCAATCCCAAACCTGGCTAGCAATGTCATCAATACCATGAGAATGAAAATAATTCTGGCTATTTTTAAGTGTGGTGCAAGTAGGGGCTGCTTTGGGTACAGTTTTGGAGTATTAGAGTTTCATTTGTGGAAAATTAGTTAAGTTCAAGCTCAATTCATTTAGTATCTAAAGAACTTATAGTTCAAGTGAAGTTGATTATATAAGCGAGTTGAGAATCTGTAAAATATAAAAATAAACATAAAAGGCCTTGAAATTCACACTTTCTGCTATTTTTCTCATCTTAATGACAATCTATTAGGTTGTTATTACCATAACTCTTTCAAAATTTATAAGATTATATTTTTTTCTTGAAGGGATGAATGTACTAGTCTTTCTACTGTTACTCTCCTCTTCCTTTTCTTTGCTATTCCTTTTTCTGACCATTGGCCATTTCAATTTTGAACATTTAATTGGCTTTTTCTCCTTATCTTTTTCTCTTTCTAGTCTTTTTAAAATTTTGACCGTCAATAATTTTTTCTCTCTTCTTGTCTTTTTGTTGTTGGGGATGGGTAGGTGGTGTAATGGGGTTAGTGGTACTTGTGAGGCTGAGAGGGGGAAGAGATAAGGTTTGCCATTCGAAGATGAGAGGTAGGAAGGGATGGAAGGTGGTAACTTGGGGTAAGGGTGGGTAGAGAGGAAGAGGTAGAAGCCCACAGTGGGGGTGATGGTATTTTTGTCATTTACTTAAAAGCTATCAGGGTTTTATGTCTACATACATAAAATAAGAGTAAAAGAAAAATTAAACAAAATAATTTGATGACCTTAAAAGAGAGGTTAGTGTCATTTCAAAAATAAAGACAGAGAGGTTAGTGTCAAAAGTGAAAAAGAGAGGTCAACAGTCAACTAACAGAAGGGAGAAGTGAAATTAAAAGAGAGGTTAGTGTCATTTCAAAAATAAAGACATCCCAAGTCAATCACCCTACTAACCAAATTAAAACCTGAAAGTCATTAATTAATAAAGAATAAAGAGAAAGGACTGAACTTTATTTTCAATATCCCTCTGCTAACATAGATGGCTCTTATACATTTTAAATTTCCAACAAATGTAGCCATTAAATAAACATAAACAACGAGCAAGTCATAATTGTGAAGCATTTCTACCTTCTTTTTTTACAAATTATGAAGAGACTGAACAATTAAACCATCACTAGAACTCCAGGCTCACATCTACAGCGTATAACTAATTCTACATGAAAACTGGCCACTACACTGGATTTATACCTAGCAACTGAATCAATGAGTGAATACTAATTAAAATGACTAGCTATAGGTTTCGTACTAACCTGAATCATTGTATCTGATGCTCTTGCAGTATCCAAGCCCCAAATAAACAATCTGGGAAGTATAGAGATGGTACTCAGTTCATCACCAAGTCCAGCCAAACATCAGAATTCCGTGTCATAAAGAAAATTCTCCAAATCCAATAAATACATAGTCAATATACACAAGACGACCAACTGATAAATTAATTGGTCAGTCATGTAACAGTAGGGAGGAATCATTTTGATCTGGAACCCCATTGCTGAATTTCCCACTAGCCTGTCTGACTTTGAAACTACCAAATTTCACCGGTTTCGGCTGAAAAAGAGAGCTAAGCATTTTCTCCAAAGACTGCGCCGTGTACTTTGCATACTTGCTTCCACTTGCATCTTGTTCAACCAATGGCCCGTAATTTTGCATATAGCTCCGGTAAACAGGCACAATAGCCTGCGCAATAAGCTGGCATACCTTATCCCTCAGATCTTTCTCCACCACAACCCAATTCGACTGCTTTTTATACATTTCATCGAAAGCTTCGTTGAAAGCTTTCAGCCTTTTCTTCACAAGATCACGAGCGGTAGCACGCCCACCTGAGAACAGGATCAGACCCTCTCGGCTTAGAAGGGAAGGAAGTTTTCCCCAACTGTCTCTCAAGTAGAAAGCAGAATAGTACTCCTTGTACTGTTCATGTTCTCTTAACCAAGAATCACCCAACAGACTCCCAAGCTTCGTTCCTTTCAAATGTTTGTACAGATGCCAGTGACTGTTCATCAAAAAAACATGCGATAATATAACATCGTCGTAAGCCTTTGCCCATGTCTCTAGATTCATCTCAATGGCTTTAACTATATTCAATACTTCATCAATAACAAGCCTCTCTTGGAATTTCTCATGCTTCCAACTCCGATGAATGACCAGAGCTTGAGTCAAGAGTGGCTTATAATCTTCCCCAAGTAGCTTATTACAGTAATTGGTGATAAAGCTCACCAGTCTTGGAACACTGCCATCTGAAGGAGGTGGTATTTGTCTCTGCAATTCAACTTGCAACGAAAGTTCCCAGAAGATTTCACAAGCCCCTTCGATCACACTCTTGATGAGATCCCTCGTCAAATTTTGGATTTCAGCACAAGCTGTCCCACCAAAAAGGCGGTTAAAATCCAATCTAAGTTTGTTCAAAGATGCAAATATATCCAACAGTTTCAGTAGCTTGATGGGATCTTTCTTACTCTCTGTAACAGTTTTCCCAAATTGAAGGAATGCAAGAATACCTGCCTGGGCAGCTATCTTAGCAAAGCAACCGATCCACACATCCAATCCCATCTTCTCAAATACATCATTACAAAGTTTGTACTCGGCTTCAAAAAGGTGCTTCACCGCAAACTCTAAATGCTTACCCCATTGAGCTATATACCCTTCTATGCTCTGAACATCATTGAATTCAGAGATTGACATCTCAAGGTAATCCAAATTGAGTGCATTCAAACTTGCCCTAACATTCGAACTGCGAACTTCAACATAGATAGATATGCAATTATCGAGCCTATTATTAGCAATTAATCTCCCAAGAATAGCCTGTAACTTATGAATCACAGCCACGGGTAACGGGGATGGTGCTATGCAGGCTTGTTCACCTAGTGAAGACGATGACGCTGACATTGGCAATGGAACACTGTTCTCCGTCAAGAGCCCCCTAAATTCATTTTCCAATCTATCCAGCGCTGCTCCAAGAAGCCCTCCATCAAGGCAACCCCTTTCCTCATCCTGCAATTGGCGGAGATTCTTGAGCGCCTTTTTCAAATTCAAAATATACCCATCATCAGCAACCTTATTGTCCTCCAAGTACTCAACAATATCATCTAACCACTGAATTGCCATCCCACAATTATCGCCTAAAAACCTCAACGCCTCTTTGAGCCGTTTAAGCACAGAGAGATAACCTGGAAGATCAAATTGGGGATCTGAGAGCGACTTTTCAAGCCCATGAATGGCATCGAATACCTTAAGAACAGCGGCCCCAGGGACCACGGCACGGTTAATGTGACCCCAACAGCAACAAGGGCTTCCTTGGCGCTCGGATTGGTCGACCTGCGGATGCTAGAGATGGTAATCTATGGTTAATCTCATCCAATCTAGTCCCAGCTTGATCAAGAGCTAACCCTAGGGATTTCGATTTCTGTAAAATAGACTTTAATGACTTGCTAGCAGATATCAAATTGTCAACACCATTGTTATTCACTGAACCCATTTGGGAATCAAAACCCTAATCGTACAAATCAAAGAACTAACTTGAGAAACTAGAGAAATAGTACCAAGAAAGCATCTTTATTAATGGGTAAGGTCGTGTCTCTCTCTTGTATTCATCGAAGATCAGTCAGGGTTCTGATAGAAATGAACCTCCATTAATTTCATACCAAACCAACAAAAAGTCAATCTATATCACAGAACTAGAGAGAGAGAGAGAGAGAGAGAGAGAGAGAGACTCACAGAGAATTGAAGTGTGAAAAGGCAGAGGAATTGATTCTGATAGAGAGAAAGATGGAATGGAACTAATACTAATTGTTGGTTCGATGCGGTTCGGAGAGAGAAAGAGAGAAACAGTGTGTTTTTTTTCGCTGTCTCCAACAAGTCTGTGCCAAACTGCATATTCAGTACAGTAATGTAATTATGTGTGTATATTGGAAAGACTATCTGCAATTTATAATTACGGAAAAAAATATATATAATTTTATATTTTTTAAATTATAATTAATAAAAAAAAGGGTTATAATTGAACATAAAAAATTTATAATTAAATATTTTAAAATAATGTTATAATTAAAGATAAAAATTAATTAAATTAAAAAAATTACATGACTAAAAGTATATATGATAAGTGAGTATGTATAATAGAACAATAAAGGGTGGGAGCTCGAAAACATTTGCACCGAATCCCCCTAAAATATTAAACGATGTCGTTTTAATATTTATTTTTTCAGTCAGTCTTTTTCTTTTCTTTTCGTTGTTTGTTTGTTTCCCTTCTCCTTCTTACCTCAGACTTGTTCTATTCGACACTTCTGTTCGAGCACTTCGTCTCTTCGAATCGCAAATCCTCTCATCTCTCTCTATTCACTCAGTCTCTCCCTCTTCCAGATCCTCTCTTCCAGATCTTCTCTTCCAGATCTTCAGCTACGGGTGTTGAGTCGCATACAGCAGTGTGAACTAGCAGGAAAAAAGGTACCACAACCAAAAACTAGGATTTGTGTTTCTGTTTGATTGCTAAGAAATTTTTTTTTGAAATTTGTGTTAGGATTTTGGTTCTAGCTTGAATTTATAGAACATGTTTTTCAGATTCCTCAATTATTGATTATTAGGACTATGATTGTTTGTTAGGGTTTGGGCATTGTGGGTTTTGCCTTGAATTTCTATAATGGCCTTGCTCGTGGACTTCATTATACTTGATTTTGAATTTGATTTTGAATTTCTTGAATGGACTTCTACGGGTTGAATGGAATTTGATTCAGAACAGGTTTCTATAATGATTTTTGTTCATTGGTTCCACTATACAGATTTTGAATCGGTTCAAAAGCTGTTCTAAATCAGATTTTGAATCTATCCATTTATCAGAACATATTTTTGTTAATTCGGAACAGGTTTCTATAATGGAACAAGTTTTGAACAAGTTTTGATTTAGAATTTGATGTTGAATTTCTTGTTGACTTTGGGAATTTGATGTTGAATTTCTTGTTGATTATGCTGATATTTGTTTTTTATTTAATGTTCTTGTCAAAAGAACAAGTTTAGCTAAGCACAAGTTCAATGTTGTCTTGAGTTAAAAGCTCATATAAAAGCTCATCTCTAAGTTATTAATTCATAGTAGCTATGTTTACTAATGTATGTATATATATATATATATATATTTATCTTCTATTTTGTATGCAGATTACAAAATGGCTTCTTCGTTTAGTAACAATAGCTACTTAAGATTGATACCAAGATTTTGTGATTGTAGGAGAGCAGCTGCTATACACATTGTGCGAACCAATCAGAATGGAAATAAAGGGCGTGTGTACTTTGTGTGTCCAACAAAATATGTAAGTACTATGGAAATTTGTTTGGAAATTTTTTTGCAAAGTTATTAGCCTGATTTGATTAAATGATTGTCATGCATTGTAGATTAGTGACGAACACTGTAATTACTTCAAGTTCGTAAATGATGATGACTACGACATGATCTCCAATGCTGCACCTCGTACATCTACAAGAAGCGAAGAATTTAACGATCCAAGCACAAGGGTTTATGAGATGGATAATGAATTTCAGGAGCATGGTAGAAGGCTTCGAAGGATAGAGAAGAAATTGAATGTCGTGCTTTATGTCATTGTATTTTGTATTGTTTTATATTTTATAATGTAAACTACTGAGTTCATAGCTTTTGGGGAATTTGATGGATGTAGTTATGGATTGAATGGACTTGATGTATGTACTTATGGATTGAATGAAGTTTATAACTTCAATGGGATGATATCTATATATATATAGCCTATGTGAAGTTGACATGTTCCTGTTTCATCGAACTTGAGCTTATTATATTGCAAATTTAAAAGAAGGAAGCTACAGGTCAACAAACCTTGAAAACAAGATTTGTTATAAAACTGAGGAGTTAACATGTTCCTTGGATGCCCTTTGTGATGCTTTTGTGGACATGTAATGCTTTGTGGACTGAACTGTTGACTTGATGATGTATCTGTTCACTTTTATTGATTGTGGTTGATCAATATGTATTCTCATGTAAAACTGTGTAGTATCTTGTGTGACATTGTAGACGCGCCCGTGGGCTTCCATCTAACAGTTCGGACTCCCTTTTGTGTTACGGTTCTTAATCTGAACCAAAGAGTCCAAATCTGGCAAATTGTTTGAGAAAACAGATTTTTTTTTGAAAAGTAGTGCCAAACATGGACTGCTTTGCCAGATACAGAGTCGCCACCTAAATATTTTAAAATGAGAAATTTAGGAAACCACGACTCGGTCTTAGAGGACGTGTATCGCTATCACCAAAGTAGTCTTGGCTCGGGAGCTTGGTACGATCGGGAAGGTCGACTATGAGCACTTCTTTCGCCGGTCTCAAGACCTACTTACTAACCGTGATATCTGATTTTGAAAATATTATGTGTTCTTATTCCGGTTATTAGCCTAGAATTACTACGTTATACGCACAGCAAACAAGTATAGACCAAATCGCCTAAGTTGGAACGAAACACTACATGTTTGTTTTGAAAACGGTTTGCTACTCACAAGTAGGCTAAAATGCAGGTTTTGCCACCCTCAAGTGGGCTTTTAGAAAAGATGATTTTGCCACTAACTAGTGGGCTTAAAACTCACAGTTTTTAATGCATTGTCCCAATTTAGGTAATTCAACCTCCATCCACAGGCATTCAAGTAATTATATCACATAAGCAGCTAGCCTCATGGTAATCATGCTATTATGGCAACATTCACACGCATGCGATATGCTAAAACATAAAAACTTACATCGTACTCCGTGCCAAAACAAGAAACTAGTTAGCAAACATGCATGTCCTAATTCATGTTAAGTGGCTAATGCATCGCATACAGGGATGTAATCTAGACAGGCTCGGCTACCCTAAACATGGCACATGAAATGCAGCAACTACCACGTATTCAATTTGGAATTGAAAGTACGATGCAGTTTGCATGATGTCTGCGAGCTGATGCATGTAAACAAATGCATGAATGCACGCATGCATTGCATAAGGTATGCTAAAATAAACGTGCCCTAATCTACCATCGTAAGCAGGTAAATAAAAGGGAGAAAGAAATGGGGGTTGGAAGACATACACCCACTCACGCACACTTATTACAGATATGCCCTCATTCGGAGGGACCGAAAGAATATACAAATTAATTAACTACGCAAGCTAATTAAATATTACAAATTCACTAAATTAATTAACAAATCAACTAGGTTAATTAAAACAGTAAATGCCTCGGGAAGAGGGCCAGATGCAACGCGTGCCCGGGACTCGCTCGGAATCGCACTGCCATGCATGATTTGCCTCTGTTTTCCCTGCTATCCTCCTCTGAAAATTGCCAAAGTCCCAGGAGTGCCTCTCAGGGCACTGGGGAGTACCACCGGCTGGGGTAGAGCACCACCGGCTAAAGAAGGAGGCCACCGGCACTGAATTCATCTGTCGGCTTCGATGAGATCGCGGTCGGCACTAAACAAGGATTGCCGGCACAAAATGAACTCGCAACTCACAAAGTTAGAGGACACAACTTGCATGGCAATGTAATTCAAAGCATGTATGCACCAAACACACTCCTTATCATGTTTTTGACTCAAAGGAAGATGTGTCTCAGTTCTCGGACCACCAATCACGCATTTCGATGCATGATGGCCCAAAGAACCAAGAGTGCAACTTGGATTTCAAATGCATGTAATGCAAACAAACAAACAAGGGTGCCAAACCTCTATCATGACTTGGTCAAGAGGCTTAGCATACATGTCAATGCAATGAAGTCCTAAGCATGTCAACTAGTATGCAATATGGCAATACAATGCAAACATGCAAGTAAGCATACAAGGCAAGTATGCAAACCAAATGGAGGATAGACTTAGACATGAATTGGGCAACTCTAAAAGGCTCAAAACAGTGGCCAAAATGCTAAATCATGAGGGCCAAACACACATGCACACATGTACAAATTAAGGCACCAATACTTAAGCATAACAAACAACCCTTAAGCACACTTAAAGGGGCATAACAATGGACAACTAGCATGCAATTTAGGCTCTGAAAATCATGCTATGAAATGATGCCAAATCATGTTAAGCAAGGTAAACAAATGCATGCAACATAGGTTCAACACTTGAGGCAAGTCATGGAAGCATTGAACTACACTTATGCAAAACAAATATGGCATGCATTAAACAACTAAAAACAGGTTTTTAGCACGTTAAAACAAAGCCAAATGGCTACTTAGATGGCATCTAAGAGGCTTAAGCACAAAGGCATGCAACATGACCAATACATGGAGCATTCAACACATGCTCTCAAAGCATTAAAGAGGCAACTAAGGCAAGCATACAAGCACACCAAAGGGTCTGAAATGACATGCTAAATGGTTCCAAACCATTGAAAAGATGCAAACAAAGGCATGCTATACGTTTATGCTCTTAAGGCCAACAAGCCAAACACAAAGGAGCTATGTTAAGCATGCTAAAATCAAACAAAATAACTATGGTCAGACCTAAAACATGTTAAAATAAGCATACAAGCTTCATGGATCTAGGCCTAAAACATGCTAGAAATAGAGGCACACAACCTAGGCATGTTAAGGGACTATTAAGGCATTACAAAGCAACTATGCAAAGCATGCACCAAACTGAAAAATACCCTTCTACAATACTGATGAGGGACCAAAAATATGACTACCCACAGTAGATGACAAGCCCCAAATCAATATAAAAACATGCTCAAAATGCAATGCAAGATTAAGGCCCACAAAGGGGTGTAACATGAAGTACCAAAAGGGTGCACCAAACAGCCAAAGACCCTTCATGATACATGTAGAGGGGGGCAAAATAAGACACTTTTCAGGCCTGTCGAAGGCCCAAAAACAGAAGCATGGCAGGCTAAAGAGACATGCAAAAAAAGGGGACCAAAGAGGGGTAATGAAGCAAGTCATGCATGGAGGTCTCAAACAGTGTCGAGCCCTTCTTCAATGTTGAAGAAGGGCTCAAAATAAGCCTCTTTGTAGTTTACATCGAAGCTCAAAAATACATGCAAATAGGGCTAAACAATGAAGCTAAAAAATGCAAGTTTAAGGGAAATGGATGCTTACTATAGCGATCCCGGGTTTACCCTTGTCGTACAGTGATCCGGACATGTGTCCGTGGATGTTGGTAGTGGATTGTTGTCCTGTTTACGTCCTTTCATATATTGTATTTGAGTTATAGGATGTGTTAGGCGTGTTTGTTTGAGTTGGTTGTATTCGGAGCCAAGGTTCTTGCCGAAATTTTGTCCTTCGCCGGCGAGAGTTTGTCGCCGAGCGGCGTTGAGTTTAATGTCGTGGGTCGAACTGGCGGCCGCTGAGCGGCAGCTAACGTCTGGCTGGAACTGAACACTATGATTTCGCTCGGCGGTGATTCTTCGCTTCAGCGATCTGGTTGATCTTCGCCGAAGCGAAGCGGTTTCGCTTCAGCGTCGTCTAGTTGCGAACTGAAGGTCGAGTTCTGCTCAGCGAGCTTTTCTTCGCCGAGCGAGCTTCTAGGATGTTGGCTCGGCGAGACCTTTTTGGCTCGAGCTACGGTTTTCATGCAGTCGCTCGGCGACCAAGTCTTCGCTTCAGCGAAACTGTTTATATCGATTCGGCGGCGAGTTTCAAATCGATTTTTATAAACTTTTGATTCAATCCTCCAGATCTGAGAGCTTCTCTCTCTAACATTACACTCTCTCTAAGGTTTGATCTATCTAGGATCATTTCCTTTCCATCTTGCTTTGTTAAAAAGGTAGAGGTTGTCGAGGGCTTCGATTTAATCTGAAAAAGTCGGTGTTTGGAGCACTTTGATTCTTGGGTCTTCATCTCCTTTTGAGCTCAAACTTTGAGGTAGGGATATCCTACTCTTTTTTATAGATATTGTCTTTAAATTTTAGCATTTTGATATGTTGGTAGTCGTTGTGAAATTTTGGGAAACTTTGGGCCATTGTGTAATTTTACAAAAGTTGGGGTTTTGTCTATAATAAACCTAGAAGCATGTTTGGTATAGAAACATGGAATTAATGTTGGAACATTAGTGAAATTGGAACCTAAGGGTTGTAATGTTAATTATGGAAATGTCCTAATTACATGGATTTATTAATTTGAATAATTAATTGTGGAAAATGAGGAATTGAGATAGAATTGGGTCATGGGTTATGACGATGGAAAGAATACATTGATTTTATGTATTGATATGTGATGTGTATAATTGTTATATATATGCATTGTGTTGTGTTGGAGGAGATAGGGGATGGACTCGCGGTTTAGGGGAAGATAGGGGATGGACCTCTAAACCGGATGTTACTGGGAGGAGATAGGGGATGAACTCCGTAGATAGAGCATGTATGCTTATCTAGAAAATATTAGCGAGCATGTATGCTTGTCATGGAAAGTGTGAATATATCTCTGTTTTGTTTATATTTGTTGAAGTGATGAAAGAATGTAAAACAGTTGGCCATCTATCAATTGTTAGTCTTTTAGTCATTATTTATAACTGGTTTAGTATATTTCTACTGGGCTGTGGCTCACCCTATATGGGAACATCATTTTCAGGTACTGGTAGCATGCCACCTCCAAGGGCTTAGCTTGGAAGGCTAGTGGCGGATGGACTTTTGTTTGTCTTTCCTTTTTGCAGTGTTACATGTAAATTCAAGCCTAGGGCTTAATGTGTAAATGAGCTAGCACTCTATTTTCTTGTAACCAAGTGTTAACTTGGAAAGCTGTAAGCCCTTAGGGCATTTGCTTTTGTTGTTAACATGTATCGTTTTGTAATAGAACCTGTTGAATGAAAGAACGTGGATCTTTTATATATCTTAGCATGTCAATATTGTTGGGTTAAATGTCATTATTTCGAGCGTTACACTTACCCTTGAAGAAGCGAAACCCGGCACCCCTTGGTCCAAGTTTCGAGCTCCTAACCTCGCAAATGACCTCCAATGTCTTGGAATGGATGATGGAGGTGTTGTGCTAGTGTTGTAGGGCAAATGATGCAAGAACCAAGGTGTTTGAAAGCTTGGATAAGATAGATATAGAGAGGAGGTGGGATATATGTGTATATCGATATCAAGATATATCTTACGGGTTTCTCTTCAAAATCCTAACCTAGACAAAGGAGAAGAGAAGCTTATATAGGCCAAGTATAAGCTCTTACTTAGGCTAATTAAAAAAACGAAAAGGAAAAAAAAAGGGGGGGGGGGGGGTGCAAAAGGCTTTTAGAGAAGTAATACAATCGCCAAGATTCTCCAAGAAGCTTGGCTTGGGTTCAAGCTTCTAAGAAGCTTTAAGGGGTTCAAAGGTGAAAAATGGTGCAAAATAGGCATATGGATGCGTGGATCTAGTTCTGCGTATCATCAACTGGTATGCACCAGTAGTGCAAAGGGGTCAGGTCGGCCAGAAAATTTGATCATCGGCCAAAATAAAGTGCCGGTCGGCACTATTTTCTGCCGGTCGGCTAAATAGAGTGCCGATAGGTGATTCCTAGGTCAAAAAAATGGCTGGTGGGTATGCAAATTGAAGCCCCAGAAGTTAGCTTTCCAATGGCGCAAACCTTACATTAAAATTCCTCCTACGCAAAAAGTTATGCCCTTTTTGGTGAAGCCGCGCAGACTCGATCCAAACGGGATGATGCCCAACTTCAACCAATCATATCTCCTCCATTACAGTTATCCGTGCATTAGGACGTGAGTGTTTAGTTTTGGCACGTTTACAAATGTGCTAACGTTCTGTGTTACCTTTATTAGGATGTCAGGACGAGCAAGAGGTGGTAGGCGTGGTAGGCCTAGGAGGCAGGAAGTGCCATTACCGGATGAGGTTCCGACAGATTGAGGAAGGGTTGGTCGTGCCAATGTGGCGAGCGATGGTCGGCGAGCCATGGGTGCCTTGGCAGAGATAGCGAGGGCCTTAGGTATTCTCGAGCGTAAAATCGAACCGGCGGGACCTTCTTTCTTGAAGAGGAGTTCTTCGGTCTAACGGAGGAGTTTGTTGGAGATCTAAGGAGCCATTGAAGGCGGGCAGTGGCTAGAAACGGATGAATAAAGCGTTCAAATGCTAGGCATTGAGGATGGAGGCGTTGAAAGTGACCTTGGCATCCTTCCGGTGAAGGAGATCTTGGTCAATGGTGGAAGTATGAGAAAGTTCGTGCGAATTGGTACTTGGGTGGCGTTTGTGAATGCTTTCGAGAGAGGTTTTTATCCGCGATGGCTAGGGAGACTAAGGGATCGGTTGCCAAGCTTAGCGAGGAGGGTTTGTCCGTGGCGAGTTTGAGGCTACATTTACTAGCTTGTCGAGTTTGCACTGGCTGGTGGCGACAGAGAGCGCCAGGTTACTCTGAGTTTGAGCGGAAGTTGAGGTGGGACCTCAAGTTGAAAGTTAGTGGACCTTACATTAGTCTGAGGCATTTGGTGGATCTGCGGCTCATATGGGTGATGATGCGAGGAGAAGAGGAGAAACATGGGGGCTCCAGAGGGCCAAGAGGGCCAAGGGGAGGGTGATGGCGGGAGGCGAGGGTTATAACCTCGGCCGTCCAGTGGTGGTCGACTTTCGACTTTCAGTCAGAGTGAGCTCGGGAGGCGGTCGGAGGAAGTTCTGTTTCAAGTGTGGCCAGGGTCACAAGGCTTGTTGCCCTTGAAGGCGGGGTCGAGCTTCTTCGTCGGCCAGACCCTGAGTCGAGTTGAGCGGCGGCCGTGTCGTGTTACCGATGTGGGCCGGGCACATGAAGAGGTATTGCCCACGGTTGAGTGCCACTCGAGGCGTCTGGTTCTAGACAGACGAGGATTTCAACAATTTCGGTCGGTCTGAGCCTCGAGGCCAATCCGGGGCTTCGTCGTCGATCGACAATGATCCTATGCTCCGAGAGGCGGCGTAGATCGAGGGCCCTCTGGTAGCGTGTATCTTTATCACAGGACCTAATCTGCGCTCCATCGATAGTGAGAGGTACTTTTTGTTTTGCAATTCGGTTGCTAGAGTGTTGATTGACACGGGTGCATCTCATTCTTTGTATCTCGCATTTGCATCGTGTTGAACCGGAGTTAGCACTTTTAGCATCTCCTATTTGCGTTGTGTCACCTATTGGGGGTGAGTTAATTTTGAGAACCGGATGTAGAGGTCGTGATATAGAGGTCGACGATCATCGTCTTCCTTTTCCATTTGTAGTTATGCCCATGAAGGGCTTTGATGTTATTTTGGGTATGGGTAGTTATCGTCATCCCAAGGCGGTTATCGATTGCTACCGCCAGGGGTTACTATTTGTCTGATGAGCAGGAGTTTTTCCACTTTTTAGGAGACCGGGTTGGTAGTATTGTGCCTGCAGTGCGGTCATGGCGGAATGAGCTTAGTAGTTTACTTGCTAGTTTTGAGAATGGCGAGTGTGATGAGACCCAGTTGAGTTGCCAAGGGTAGTTTGTGAATCTGTGATGTCTTTCGAGGATCTTATTGATTTGCCACCCAGAGAGCGAGTTCTCTATTGATTTAGTGCAGACGCACGATTTCTATGGCACCTTATCGTTTTGCCGTAAGAGTTGATTGAGTTGAAAGTTCGACTCAAGAATTGCTAGATAAGGGCTTCGTTAAGCCTAGTGTATCGCCGTAGAGCAGGCCCTCTTTGCTAAAAAGAAAGCGGTGCCTTGAGATTGTATCGATTCTAGGAAGTTGAATCAAGCTACGATTAAGAATAAATACCCTATGCCGTATAGATGACTTGTTTGACCGGTTGAAGGGTTCGTTGTTTCTCTAAGATAGACTTGAGATCGGGTTACCACCGGTTGAGGGTCGAGAGGAGGATATTCAAGACGGCATTAAGACGCGGTATGGCCATTATGAGTTCTGGTGATGCCATTTGGGCTTACCAACGATCTTTATGGACTTGATGAACCGGATCTTCCGGAATTCTTGGATCGTTTGTGGTCGTTTTGTGGATGATATTCTTATCTATTCACCCTCGAGCAAACACGAGAACACTTGAGAGTGGTGCTTGAATTGCTTAGAGCCCATAAATTTGTATGCCAAGTTTGGGAAGTGCGAGTTCGGCTAAGAAGTCAAGTTCTTAGGCCATGTAGTTTCAGGAAGGGGTGTCTGCTGATACATCCAAGATTGAGGCGATGCAAGGCTGGGCCTGACCTAAGAATGTGTTTGAGATTCGCGGTTTTCGGGATTAGCGGGTACTAGTCGGTTTGTGAAAGATTTCTCGAGTTAACCGCCGTTGACTAGGTTGACTCGCCAGTCAAATTTGTATGGGATGAGACTTGTGAAAAGTCGTTTGAGAATTGAAAGTTAGATTGACCACCGCTCGTCTTGATTATCCGGAGAGGGTTGGGTTATCGATCTATTGTGATGCCTCACGAGAGGGTTTGGGTTGTGTGTTAATGCAAGAGGAAAGTAGTAGCCTATGGCTCACGTCGATTAAAAATACGAGAAGAATTACCCTACACGACCTAGAGTTGGCGTTTGTGATCTTTGCCTTGAAAATCTGGAGGCACTACCTTTATGGTGAGAGATTCGAGGTGTTCTCGGATCATAAAGTCTGAAGTATCTGTTTTCCTGAAAGACTTGAACTTGAGGCGAGAAGGTGGATGGAGTTTATAGAAGATTACGACTTGAGTTGCATTATCACCGAGGGAAGGCCAATGTTGTGGCGATGCTCTTAGTAGAAATCCATTAGTGATGTAGCTTGTGTAGCCATCAGAGTGGGAGATGTTGGGGGCACTTGGCGAGTTTGACTTATACAGGCGAATCCGTTGAGGCTGACCTTGTTTTACGTGGTTCTTGACCTACACTTGTGACTCGAGTGTTAGAGGCACAGAGAGGTGATCTTGAGGTAGAATCCCTCGGAGAGGATCTCCAATGGGAAGGTTGAGAAGGGTTTGACGGTGTATCCCGACACGAGTGTGAGATCTGAGACCGTTTGTTTGTCTGGGAGGCTGCCGAGAGAGGTACTCGAGTTTCATCATTCACGCCTTGCGGTGCATCCGGAGGTACTAAGATGTATCGGGATTTGGGTCGTCGGTTTTGGTGGCGGGGTATGAAGAGATGTGGCGATCTTCGTGTCTAAGTGCCTTACTTGTCGCCAAGTGAAGGCCGAGCATCAAAGGCACGGGTTTGTTACAACCCTTGCCTATTGCCGAGTGGAAGTGGGAGCATGTCACCATGGACTTCGTTGTAGGTCTTCCAAGACTTCGGCGGGGTAGTGATACTATTTGGGTGGTTGTAGACGGTTGACCAAGTCGGCGCATTTCATTCCAATGGCGTGAGAGATTGATAGATCATCTTGCCGACTTGTATGTTCGGGACATAGTGAGATTGCGGGGTCCCAATGTGATCGTCTCGAGATAGAGATCCTCGTTTCTTGCTAGGTTGTGGCGAGTTTGCAGAGTGCTTTAGGTACTAAGTTGACCTTTAAATGACTTACCATCCTCGGTGATGGGCGATCGGCGTACCATTGAGATCCTTGAGGATATGCTTGGGGTTGTGTCCTTGATTTGATGGGACATGGGAGGCACTTACCGTGGTGAGTTTGCCTACAATAACGTTTCGATCTAGTATCGGTATGGCACCATTTGAGGCCTTGTATGGCCGACCTTGTGAATCTCGGTTTGTTGGGCCGAGGTGGGTGACACACCTTTGTTGGGTCCGGAGTTGGTTAGGGAGACGACAGAGAAAGTTGAGCTTATCCGTAGGAGGCTTGTTACGGCCCAGAGTCGTCAGAAGTCCTATGCTGACCGTAGAAGGAGACCGTTAGAGTTTGAGGTGGGTGATCATGTCTTTTTGAAGATATCACCTAGGCGGGGTTTGTTGAGATTTGGGAAGAGTGGGAAGTTGTCCCCTCGGTTTATTGGTCCTTTGAGGTCCTTGGCGGATTAGCGAGGTTGCTTATCGTTTAGCTTTGCCGCCGGTTGGCGGAGTTCATGGCGTGTTTCATGTAAGTATGCTTGAGTATGAGCGGATCCATCACACGTGTTGGATTGGACCGACTTAGAGGTAGATGAGGATGCCTCGTATGAGAGAGGCGGTTCAGGTCTTGGATAGGCGGGATCAAGTCCTGCGTGGTAAGACTATCCCGTTGGTTAAGTTTTTGTGTAAACATCACGGAGTGTAGGAGGCCACTTGGGTTCGTGAGCTGGGTGTCCGTGAGAAATATCCGGACTTATTTGTTGATGTGTAATCAAGTGTTGCAATTTTGTAAATTGTAATGAACTTTAAGAACATTTGAAATGTCTTAAGTTGTAAAACATGGTGTATGTTTTGGTTAATGTAAATGTTGTAGAACTTGCCTTGTTATGGGAGTTGATTATAATATTGCATATGTTGGCTATATTATAGAAATAAAATTGTATCATGATTATTGCTTACGATATAAATTGTAAACCATATATGTGGGAAATGGTTGAAATGGAAAGAAATTGCATCTTGAGATGTACATGTTGAGAGATGCCTCTTAATAGGAGATGGATGACGGTAATGGGTCGAATTGTTAAATGTTGTGTTATGACATTGTTTAAAAAAAAAAAAAGGGCTTGCTTTTCAAAAACTTGTTTTGATTTGGACGAAATTCTTTAAGGGAGGTTATAGCGATCCGGGTTTACTGTCGTCTGATGATCCGGACATGTGTCCGTGGATGTTGGTAGTGGATTGTTGTCTGTTCGTCCTTTCATATATTGTATTTGAGTTATAGGATGTGTTAGGCGGGTTTGTTTCAGTTGGTTGTATTCGGAGCCAAGGGTTCTTGCCCGAAATTTTGTCCTTCGCCGGCGAGAGTTTGTCGCCGAGCGGCGTTGAGTTTAATGTCTGGTGGGTCGAACTGGCGGCTTCGCTGAAAGCGAAGCGGCTCGGGCTGGACTGAACACCATGATTTCGCTCGAGCGGTGATTCTTCGCCGAGCGATCTGGTTGATCTTCGCCGAAAGCGGTTCGTCGCTTCAGCGTCGTCTAGTTGCGAACTGAAGGTCGAGTTCCTTCAGCGAGCTTTTCTTCGCCGAGCGAGCTTCTAGGATGTTGGCTCGGCGAGACCTTTTGGCTCGAGCTACGGTTTTCTGTCGCTCGGCGACCAAGTCTTCGCTTCAGCGAAACTGTTTATATCGATTCGGCAATGGCGAGTTTCAAATCAGATTTTTTATAAACTTTTGATTCAATCCTCCAGATCTGAGAGCTTCTCTCTCTAACATTACACTCTCTCTAAGGTTTGATCTATCTAGGATCATTTCCTTTCCATCTTGCTTTGTTAAAAGGTAGAGGTTGTCGAGGGCTTCGATTTAATCGAAAAAGTCGGTGTTTGGAGCACTTTGATTCTTGGGTCTTCATCTCCTTTTGAGCTCAAACTTTGAGGTAGGGATATCCGACTCTTTTTATAGATATTGTCTTTAAATTTTAGCATTTTGATATGTTGGTAGTCGTTGTGAAATTTTGGGAAACTTTGGGCCATTGTGTAATTTTACAAAAGTTGGGGTTTTGTCTATAATAAACCTAGAAGCATGTTTGGTATAGAAACATGGAATTAATGTTGGAACATTAGTGAAATTGGAACCTAAGGGTTGTAATGTTAATTATGGAAATGTCCTAATTACATGGATTTATTAATTTGAATAATTAATTGTGGAAAATGAGGAATTGAGATAGAATTGGGTCATGGGTTATGACGATGGAAAGAATACATTGATTTTATGTATTGATATGTGATGTGTATAATTGTTATATATATGCATTGTGTTGTGTTGGAGGAGATAGGGGATGGACTCCGCGGTTTAGGGGAAGATAGGGGATGGACCTCTAAACTGGGAGGAGATAGGGGATGAACTCCGTAGATAGAGCATGTATGCTTATCTAGAAAATATTGGCAGAGCATGTATGCTTGTCATGGAAAGTGTGAATATATCTGTTTTGTTTATATTTGTTGAAGTGATGAAAGAATGTAAAACAGTTGGCCATCTATCAATTGTTAGTCTTTTAGTCATTATTTATAACTGGTTTAGTATATTTCTACTGGGCTGTGGCTCACCCTATATGGGAACATCATTTTCAGGTACTGGTAGCATGCCACCTCCAAGGGCTTAGCTTGGAAGGCTAGTGGCGGATGGACTTTTGTTTGTCTTTCCTTTTTGCAGTGTTACATGTAAATTCAAGCCTAGGGCTTAATGTGTAAATGAGCTAGCACTCTATTTTCTTGTAACCAAGTGTTAACTTGGAAAAGTCAGAAGCCCTTAGGGCATTTGCTTTTGTTGTTAACATGTAATACGTTTTGTAATAGAACCTGTTGAATGAAAGAACGTGGATCTTTTATATATCTTAGCATGTCAATATTGTTGGGTTAAATGTCATTATTTCGTATGCTACACTTACCCTTGAAGAAGCGACAAACCAAAGACCCCTTGGTCCAAGTTTCGAGCTCCTAACCTCGCAAATGACCTCCAATGTCTTTGGAATGGATGATGGAGGTGTTGTGCTAGGTGTTGTAGGGCAAATGATGCAAGAACCAAGGTGTTTGAAAGCTTGGATAAGATAGATATAGAGAGGAGGTGGGATATATGTGTATATATCGGATATATCAAGATATCTTCTGGTTTTCTTGCTCAAAATCCTAACCTAGACAAAGGAGAAGAGAAGAGCTTATATAGGCCAAGTATAAGCTCTTAACTTAATGGCTAAGCAAATGGAAAGGGTCAAAGGCAAAGGGGGTTCAAAGGGGGTGCAAGGCTTCTAGGAGAAGCTAATACAATGGCCAAGATTCTCCAAGAAGCTTGGCCAGGGTTCAAGCTTTAAGGGGTTCAAAGGTGAAAAATGGTGCAAAATAGGCATATGGATGCACGTGGATCTAGTTCTGTGCATCCCAGCTGTCACAGCTGGTATGCACCAGGCTTGGGGGGTGCAAAGGGGTCAGGTCGGCCAGAAAATTTGATCATCGGCCAAAATAAAGTGCCGGTCGGCACTATTTTCTGCCGGTCGGCTAAATAGAGTGCCGATAGGTGATTCCTAGGTCAAAAAAATGGCTGGTGGGTATGCAAATTGAAGCCCCAGAAGTTAGCTTTCCAATGGCGCAAACCTTACATTAAAATTCCTCCTACGCAAAAAGTTATGCCCTTTTTGGTGAAGCCGCGCAGACTCGATCCAAACGGGATGATGCCCAACTTCAACCAATCATATCTCCTCCACCCGAACTTGGCTTTGGGAGATTCTTGAGTGCAAAATGAAGCCCCGGAAGTCTTCTTTCCAATGGTTATGGCCTCATAGCTTAACTCCAAGTATACAATTGAATAAGTCTGATTCAGCGAGGGCCGCTCGACTTTCTTCTACCCGGATTCATGGCGAACTTCTTCTCCAACCTATTTTCTCCCCTCCTCTCCTCTTTCCTTCAACTCCAAACCCCTAAACCAAGTGTTTTGAAGGGTTTGCCTCTCTCCTTGCCGAAGGAATTGAATCTTTGGCCTGCACATCTCTCAACACCGAGCAAACCATCAGTAATGCCCAAGTCTTGAGGGCGGTCAAAAATGGGGTGTCTACAGACATGAACATTGAGCATCACCTAGCTTCGAAATAAACCCACCAGCTTCGATGGGAGCAAAATAAGTCTTGTGTAGTATCTCTCCCAGTTTTGCCTTGTGTAAAATATCAGTGCCTTGTGTAAATTAATAGTGTTTATCCTGTCATGGGAGCAAGATGTAACAGAGTCATAACTAAGGTTGCTTCCTTTCTCATTTAAAAAGGAAGAAAGGATTGATAAGAACAGTGGCATGTTAGACATGGATTTTACTGAAATCAAAAGATAACATCATGAAATACTTATTCAATAGTGTCGTACTAGTACTCAATTTCAATAAATTAACTATTAACTAACCATTAACTTGCATGACAAATAACAACTAGTAAGCATTAAAGACCCAGCAACCATTAAGGCCAAAAAACCTCAAATCTACACAATGATGAAACCACAACAAATTTATCACCAGGACTCCATTAAAAGCAAATGCAATATAAATTCATAAATAACACAGGTGCATATATTATCCACCTATTTTCAAAATCAATAAAGAGAAGAGCACCCAGAATGTTATCATGGTAGTCTAAACCATGTTCAACAATCATCATATTCACCTCAATTTAACTCTTACATGCTACTTACACATTCATAATCTATAACAACTCCAAAAAATTACATATTATCCAGCAAAATATTACATATAATCTAGTAACATATTACATATAATCTAGTAACATATTACATATTATAGCCAAATGCTTCATTTTGGACTGCATCATTCTTAAATTCTAAACTTCATATCATTCTGAGCTTCATTGTGGACTGCATCATTCTTAAATTCTGGACTGCATCATTCTGAGCTTTAATTCAGAATCTGTTAAAAACCACATTAACCTGTTCAGAACCTGTTCAAAACCAGATTAACCTGTGCAAAATCTGAACTACAAAATCTAAAATACGAAATCTGAAATTAACCTGTTCAGAATCTGAAATTAACCAGTTTACAAACTAAAAAAAAAATGGAACGTTTGAATCCTCTTATTCAGAACGTTTGAAATTAAACAGTTTACAAACTAAAAAAAATGAAACTCACCATTTCTAATCTTCTCTTCACAGGAGTATGAATCCTCTTATTCATTGCAAAATGGCGTGAGTTGCTAGGAATTAAATCATGCGCATGCTCAAGCACAACTGTAGTTAACTTATATCTTCCATCCGGTTGTAAAGTCGCTCTAACCTTAGCTTTACATTCAATTCTTGATGACAAAGATGGTTTCAGGGGGTTTTGTTCTGATTTCTTTTTCCTCTTCTACGCCCGAGTACATTCAATTCCAAAGTATTTCACCTTTTCATCCGCTCCAACATTCTGTGTTCTGTAAGCTATTGCAAATCCAAGATTTTTAGCATATTTTGCATAACACTCGTACACTTCTTGCTTTGATGTAAAACACATCCCCTTCTTAGGTTCTTCAATTTCAGCACTCTCCTTTAATGAAGGATTGTTCTCTGCTTCCTCAACTTCCTCACCCCCACTCAATGTAGGATTGTTTGAATCAATGTCCATTGTGTGAAACACTCTACTGTAATTTGTATAAAATCAACAGAATGAAATGCACATATTAGAATAAGAGATTAACCATGTATACACACAAATTTAACCAACCACAGATTAACTAGCCACAGATTGTGTACAAATTTAGGAGATTAAGAGATTACCCAACCACAGTTTATCACATAAATAAGGTTCAAGTGGATTTAAACAAGACTCAGAGATTCAGACAGATTCAGCAAATTTACATTTCACTTCAACAAGAGCAAACATAGACACCCAAACATATTTTTAAATTTAAATCATCTAACCACATAGACCCAAACATGGATAAATTTATAAGAAGGAAAAAAAAAACATGTTTAGATTTGGACCCCAGTTTTGAATTTGTTCAAACACCCAGCTTCCCCTTATTGAATCCCATATTGGAGCCTCCTGTCCTGTAATCTTCTTTATTGTATTGTTAACAAATCCCAGTTTCACTCTCTTTGGTTTTTGGGATATCATTCATTCATCCACAAACTTCCATTTTTCAAGGTTTTTCAGTGAATAAGGTTCAAGTGGATTTAAACAAGACTCAGAGATTCAGACAGATTCAGCAAATTTACATTTCACTTCAACAAGACCAAACATAGACCCCCAAACATATTTTTAAATTTAAATCATCTACCCACATAGACCCAAATATGGATAAATTTATAAGAAGAAAAAAAAAATTTAGATTTGGACTCCAGTTTTGAATTTGTTCAAAAGCTGTTCCACTATACAGATTCAAATGAACAAAAATGCTTGTTCAGAACAGATTCAGATTCAGAATGAGCAAAAAGCCATTATAGAAATTCAGGTAATTGCATGGACAGATTCAGAACAGATTTTGATTCAGATCAAGATACAGATTCAGAATGAACAAAAATGCACTCACCTGAATCTGTTCAAAAGCTATTCCACTATACAAATTCTGGCCGTCGATGGTGACACAGGTCGGTAGTGTCAACACCGGTCGACTATTCGTCTTCGACTAGTTCAGATGGTGACACAGGTCGCTCTCGCCTATTTGTCTTCGACTAGTTCCTCTCCTCTCCTCTTCTCTCTTTTCTTCTTCTATTTTTCTCGCGCGTGTGTTCAAAACTCAGCTTTTTCATTTTCGGGGTATATGTAAGTGCATTATTCTAGTGAAAATTATATGAATGAAGTCTTTGCTTTACTATATATTTTATGCACCATGCTACATCCCCCTAATTTGGGGAGCCCTAATCCCCCGAATTTTGAGACCAAGGCAAAAAAAAAAAAAAATTCCAAAATGACGTCGTTTTGGAAATTAGGGGGAGCTTTTTTAGGACTCCAAATCATTTTCCATATTTTATTTTAGTTAAATTTTTAAGTTGTTTTTTTTATAGGTCATTAGTGGATTACACACGTAATACGCACGTAATTTTAAAAAATGTGATAGTATAACAATGATGGTTTTTTTTTTAAAAATGTACATATAATATTTGTTGCTCAAGTGATAAAAGTTTGTTTTGTCAAACTCATGATCTTAGTTTTAAGTCTTGTATTTTTCTTTTTTTACATGAACATCAATTATAGGGGTATTTTAAAAAAACCCAAAATATGATACACAAATGTGTTAACACCACTAACAACCTTCACTTTATATATTATTACTAGCGGTCCGCACATGCGATGTGTGTATAATTCAAAAACAAATAATATTATAAGAATAATGACCCCAAAAAAAAAAAAAAGGGCACACATATTATTTGTTGCTCAAGTAGTAAGCATGTTTTTTTTCAAACCAAAAGCCTATGTGTCAAACTTTAGTAACCTCGTTATATAATTTTATATTTTTAATTAGGCTATAAGGATATTTTAAAAAAATTCAAAATGTCATAAAGTATCAACACTAAAGTTACTTCGTTATATAATTTTATATTTTTAAATAGATTATTTTTAATGATAGTCTTTTAAGACCGACAACATATTAAAATAATTAGAATCTTAATATGTTTTACATGTAAATCGATAATAAAGGTTGTCATTGAATTTTATTTTTTTTCTTTTCTTAATCAAAAATAAAAAATAAAAAACTAATAGGCCTAATATCAACTATGATAGATTGGTGGACAAGGGACCAAATAGAGTCCAATTTGGGCCACATGGACTTGGGTTGTGCCAAAAATGGCTCTCTCAAACTAAAAATAAGGCACTGGCTTGGTGGTTGAAGCATTTCCTTATCAGATATGATATTTTAGTGGGTGTTTGGGAAATGGATTTTTTTTAAGTTTTTTTAGTTGTAGGATATTATTAGAGAAATTTTTTTTTGTGTTTGAGAAGATAGTTGGGTTTTTTTTTATAGGTTTTTTTAGTTGCAGGACATTATTGGAGAAAATTTTTTTTGTGTTAGTTGAGTTTTTTGTGGTTGGATGTGATGTTTTTGAAAGAAAAAGGGAAATGATTATGAGGTTTGATGTGATATTTTGTTTGGATTTATTTTTTTTTTTTTGTAACCAATTTGTCTTTTAGTGAAAAAAAAAAACAAAAAAAATCCTTCCCAAACACCGAAGTCTACAACAGGTAAAAAGTAATCTCTTTCATTAATGTATGAATTTGAGAGGTTAGATCATCTCCAATGGTGCATCAAACCATGCATTAGATTTGAAATTTGATGAAAAAGTGACTTTTTCAAGCTCCAATGGTTTCACTAATTTGATATCAAAATGAGAATATAACAAAACATTTCATCAAACTGAGTAAAAGCTCTGTATATCAGTATTTCACTGTGCTTGACCGTTGGAATGGGCCAACCGGTCAACCAGCCGGATGTCCGGCCGGTTGACCCACTGATCAATCGGTTTCCTTTCAAATAGGTAGGTTCAAATCGGTCAAAAAGGTTCAAACAGGTTAAAAAAAAAAATAAAAAATTAGGCTTACCGGTCGACCCTTTTCTTTTGATGCGCGGTTGGAGCAAGCCATATCAGATTGAGAAAATTGATTTTTTTTTACTCAAATTTGATGAAAAAATTGGTTCACCATTGGAGATGCTCTTATAGAAACCCAAGGAGTTTTATATCTCAATTGTTGTTAGTGATTTGACCCATGCTCGTTCTTGACCAACTATTAAAGGATGCAATTCTTGAAGGAAACCATCGAATTCTTGCATCCTTGAAGGAAAAGAGAGGATTATCAATTAGCAATCAGTCTGAAAATAGAATTATTGTGGATGATGATGATCTTAACGCAGTCCTAGGGAGACTTGAGAAGAGCAGTAATAGCCAAATTATGGAAGCATAAGTGAACTTAACTACTCCAATTGCTGCATAAGTGAACTTAACTACTCCAATTGTTGAAAATTTTGATGGCCTCTTTTGGGAAGATTCACCTAATAGAGATTTGTTACATTCTAAGAGGGATAGGAGTGACTTGGATACTGAAAATCAGTCTGCAAAATCCAAGTTAGGTGTAGAAATTTAAATAGAAAGAATACGTATAATTGATTAGAATGTAGCATGAAAATATATATATATATATATTAGAGTAAATTCACATTAGGATATAATAATAATTAAAATTTTAATATTTGAGTTGAGCATACTGAGATATTTTTTGGGTTTAAATAGAATGGCCGAAGAGATCTTGAGCTTGTTACATGGGTTGAACCAGCCTAATATGGAGGCCCATTTTGTGTCTTACAAAATAAGGTTTCGACCAATGTAATCCAATCTCTTAGTATTTCTTTTTGGAGGGTGTTGTTCGGTCTATAGGGTTTACCATAGGTTCTATTTCGATAATATAAACAGTTTATTTTGTAGAACCCTTCTTACATATCATTCACACACAAAATTTGTTCAATCTAATAATCGTATTCTGTTCACATTATCGTATTTGTCACAAATAAATAAATGATCTATTTTTTAAAATATACTTGTGGTCCATTTTGTTGTAGAAATACGGTATATTGAACAAATTACGATTATCGGATCGAATTAATTTTGTGTGTGTGTGTGTAGATATTTGTTACACACAAAATGTCCTACAAATTAATAGTTTGAATAATTAAAAAAGACCTATAGCGGGCTCCATGACCCAAATAACACCCTTTAGTCCAAGATATAGACTAGAAAGTAGCTAAACCTTTCTTTTTTGAACAAATGCATTAAGATCCAATTGACCTAAATTGGTATAATAATTATAATGATAGCCTTGTTTATAGTTCCTTAATTAAGCTCATTTAATTAACTAGATTAGTTCTATTGACTATTCATATATATTTTCAGTAGAGAGACTAAGCATGGTGAGAGGATGGTGGTGGTAGAGAAAGGATTAGAGTGTCAAAAAGAACTTTGTAGTGGCCGCAAAGTTTGGCATATGAGAAATAATTCATCTTTTTATCTTTTTTTTCATCACATCACTTTTATATTTTTCTGCACATTTTTTTGTAAAAAAATAAAAAATACACTTATTTAGGCCATCCCAAACGAATAGTGGAAGAGATGAAGAATTATCAGGGTAGCAAGAAGAATTTTGTAGTGGCAGCGATGAAAGATAATAGAGGGCTAGAATTTTAAAAAGATTAGAAGAAAGGGAAAAAAAAATGAGAAAGTGACCATAACATCAATACTTAAAATTTCAAAAAGACTAGAGAGAAAAAGATAATGAGAAAAAGCCAATGAGAAATGTTCAAAAACTCAAATGGTCAATGGTCAATGGTCAAAATAATTATATATATAAAAAAAAGAATAGCGAAGAAAATGAAGAGAGTAATGAAAAAAGAATAGCAATGAAAAATGTTCAAAGCTCAAATGGTCAATGGTCAAAATAATTACTAAAAAAAAAAAAAAGGAATAGCAAAGAAAAAGACAAAGGACATTCATCCATTCAAGAACAACTCTAATAATTTAAAAATTGAATAACATTATATAAATTAATTATTTTTATTCAAAAATTATTAAGGGTGAATTACGCTAACAGTCCCTATAGTTTGAGGCTTGTGTCATTTTGGTCCCCGACTTTTCAATTGTGACACATTTGACCCTGAATTTTGAATCTTGTTGCAAATAAGGACAATTGAATATATTATTAGATTTTTCAAGGGCAAAATTGTCAAATTGATAAAATATAAATTAATTTGACAAAAATAAATGTTAAAAAATTATTTTTGAATTTTTAAAAATTATTTCTACATACTAAAGATAAAATTATATAAAATTGATAAATCTTTTAGACATTTATTTCTTTTTTTTACCAGATTAATTTTTATTATGTATTTGGATGATAATCATGTAAAATTAAATTTTAAAAATTAATTATGTAGTTTTTATTAATTTTTATCAATTTTACATAATTTTATTTTTGGTGGGTAGAAATAATTTTTTAAAATTTTAAAATATTTTTTTGACATTTATTTTTGTCAAATTAGTTTATATTTTATCAAATTGACTATTTTGCCCTTAAAATGAAGCAATGGTATGTTAACTGTCCTTATTTGAAACAAGATTCAAAATTCAGAGTCAAATGTGTCACAATTGAAAAGTCAGGGACTAAAGTGACACAAGCCCTAAACTATAGGGACTGTTAGCGTAATTTGCCCAATTATTAAATTTGTCATGTTATTAAAATAGACCATGTCTAAGTGACTCTTATTTCAATTTTTAAAATTTTATTACTATATAAAATTGGTAAGAAAAATTTGTAAATTTTACTAATATACTATTATAATATCAAGTGTCACATTATATAATATATAATATGATATCCTTTCTATCTAAAATTATTTCTCTATTTTCAACATTCATATTTTTTAATTAAGTTAACAAATAAATGAATTTTTGTTTGAAAAATTCCAAAAAAAAAATTACAAATTATAAAATCTCAATTATCCCTGGTAAATAAAGTCATAATATAAGTGATAAATGTGGAATCAAACAGAAAAAGTTATAAATTTTATTAAAAAACAATTATCAACTTTTCATTTCGCACTGATTAATTAAAAAATTTACGTATATTAATAATTAAAATTTTTAATGAATTTTATAATAATTTTTTTGAAAGTATTGAGTAGTTATTTTCCCTTAATTGATCAACTTTTCATTTCCCACTTCTTTTTTTTTTTTTTTTTTTAATTTAAATATTTCGAAGATGGGACAATTTTGAGTAGTGCTTATTGGAACCATGTCAACTTCACATCGACAAGAAGTCAACAAGCACTTTGCCTACTTTTTTCTCGTAGAATAGAATATTTCACGCAATTTGCTTAGCTGTCCACAACTCACCAACCCACCAAAACCACATAAAACTACTTTTGACTTGGTAATAGATACTTCAAGCATAAGTAAAAGCCAAACCAAAAAAAAATTAAATAAATAAAATTTTTCGTACATTCAACGCACTTGAAATTAAAATAAAGTTAGTAAAAGGGCCACTTGCAAATTAATTAAACAAAACACTTTTTGCTGGTTTGCTTTGTCCACTCTCTATTGTCTTCCCAAATTTACACCAAACCCCCTCAAACTAAACAAAATATTACAAAAGTCTCTCTTCTAACATTTGACTTTACTATTTGTTCCTCTTTTTTTTTTTTTTTTAATTAATTGTTTTTCTCAAAGGCCAAAGTCCAAACCCACCACTGCACTGGCTACTTTCTCCTGCATCACGGCTTGCGTGTGCCGGTGCTCCCCTTCGTACGTTACGATCAGCATCGTCGGATCATCTGTCGCTCTCTCGACGTGCTTTCTCGCCGGACATCCTCTCACGCTACTGCACTTGTAATATCCCCTAAACAATCACAAAATCAAAATCAATTTAGTTTCTTTTGCAATCAGATCATATGGAAAACACGATGATCAATAGAATTCGACGGTCTTGATTGTGAAGGACCAGGGTATTTACCGTGGATATGGTGATCCTTTGATCGGCTTTTGACCGTACTTCCTCCAAGAGTACTCGTCCGCCGGAATATCGGCGACTTTCGGACTTATCGCTGGGACCCTGATAGTTCTCTTCACCCGAGATTTCCTAAATAATAAAAATTCAATAAAAATTATTATTATTTAAAATAACAAAAAAAAAAACGAATTGAAACGTGAGCGGCTATGCTATCGTGCGCAGTATGCGTTACGTATCGTTGTCACGACTCACGCGTGCCATGGTCAAAAGAAAGGTGCGTAGAGTTCACCACCACATACCTCTTCTTTGAGCAGTGACACCGGCCGGATCCAGATAGCTTGCCGGAAAGTTCATCGGAGTGACCGTGTTCGTGGCACCTCTTCCGGTTCGATGAGGAGGAGAGCGGCGGCTTACCGGCGGAAACCGCCGGCGCAGCCGGAACCATGAAGAGCGACGACGTCCCTAGCTTTCCGTTAGATACGCTGCCTTCGCCGGTGATCGACGACACGAACGACGAGTTCGCCGACGACATCGGCTGCGATATACTGAAGGTCTCCTTCGTGATCTCGCTGCTCTTAGGGTTCGAGTTAAGCAGATTAGGTTTCGTGAAGTCAAGAGTCAACAATTGAGGCTGCGATTGGGGATGATAGCTCGCCGGAGCCACAGAGGCCGGCGTCGGAGTCTGATCTTGAAGAGACGAGGAGGAAGAGGACGGAGGACAAGGCGGTCCGCGGCGGAACCGAGCGTGCCCGGTCCGATTCAAAACTGAAATGACTTTTTTGAACTTGGAAACAGTGAAATCAGCGAGATCTCTGCAATCCAACTGATTCGAAGAAGGTGGTTGTTGTTGTTGTTGTTGTTGTTGCCTCTGCTGAGACTGATGAGAAATTATACGAATCAGATGTTCCATGCTTTTCAATCCAGCTGAAGCCGCCTCTTGTATCGCCATCTGTTCATCCATCTTCGGAAAACCCAACAACTCCACCGCCATTGAAGCTATATATATATATATATATGTCTGTGTATGTATTCTAGAGAGAGAGAGAGAGAGAGAGAGAGAGAGAGGTGGGAAGCTCAGGCGGCCATGAATGAATGTAGAGAGAGAGAAAGTGGGAGAGTGGGGAAAGTGGAAGAGAGGGGAAGGGGGTTATAAGGGAGATTAGGGTGAGTGGGAAACCGGGTGGAAGGGGAAATCTTGTCAAAGGGTGAATGTGAATCGGACGGCTGAGATTGATTTGAATGAGAGAAGGGAAGGTGACCGAGAAACCGGGTGGAAGGGGAAAAGCAAGTCAAAGGGGGTGAATGTGAATCTGACGGCTGAGATTAGTTTGAAGGTTTCGCTCGAGTTTGGGTTGTGCTTGGAAATGAGGAGTGGTGGGTCCAAAAAGGAAAATGATAAGGGATTCTAAATTCAACAATGATAGAGACCCCCTTTTCCCATCACCCCCTTTCACCCCCTCTTACTCTCATTGGTTGCTTTTTCTTTTTTTTTTTCTTTTTTTTCCTGCACATCCAATCACCCCCTGACACATGTCAAAGGGGGGTGAGGGGGTGCCCCTTTTGAGGGGGTCTAAAGTATTATTCTTCTAAATTTGAAGTTTTAATTTGAACTCTAGAGATGTTTTAAAGTGAAAAAAATAAATAAATAAATAAAATAAGGTATAAACATCACATGATGAGTGGATATCAACTTATTAGAGCCCTTCTAGAACTCTATATTTAGAGTTCCTAATTTTTTTCCTGTCCAAAAATTATACATGGTGGAAAAGCAAAAGAAATATTATTATGGGATGACTATAGACTACGGGGTGTTTTGGGAAGTTGGTAAAAAATTGACTTTTAGTTTTTTATCAAGTTTTTTGACTTTTTTGAAAGTGATTTGGAAAGTTGGTAAAAAGCTGACTTTTTTACTTTTTGATTTAATATTTTTTTAAAGTGTCACATCACTTCAAAATGACTAAAATATCCTTACTTTTTGATTTTTAAATTAATTAATCAAAATTTTCTAGAGGGTAATTTGGTAAATTTGGAGGTGGCGTTTTTGGTCTACCCAAATGGAAATTTGGGACGTTTTTGGCAACTTGAGTTTTTAGCAACATACCAAAAACGTTGGCTTTTTGCCAACATCCCAAAATGGCACTACTTTTGCGTGTTTTTAATTTATCCTAAACGCTGCTAGCCTGCTACGATAAAAGGCCAATTTTACGTGATTATGGTAAAAAAAAATAATAATAAATTACATTTACTTTTATTAATGTTAGGTTAAGTTTGGCAACCTTAATATAATTCATCTTTTTATTTTTTAATTTTTTTTTCATCACATCACTTCTTTACTTTTCTGCATATTTTTTTTATAAAAAGACAAAAAATACATTTATTTAGGCCATCCCAAACAATCCCTAAGCCTATAAATTAGTTTAATTCCCTTTGTTCTTGTAAGTTTATTTTATCAAATTTTCATTAGTTTTTTTTGCTAGTCGATATTCCCATTTTATTTACTCTGAACACAAGTATTTTATAAAAGTAATATATTTAGAGTAAAGTAGAGTAAAAATAGCGACTCTCATAAAAAAATTTGATATTATCTTATTTACGTTAAAAGGTGTATTTTACTTTTGATTATTTTTGTCTATAAATCATCTATATGTGTGAGTGATTTTCCGATCACACTGCCCTCCTTAGTGATTCAGCGGGAGAACACAGGCAGAGTAGTCGGCTCCCTGTAACCTGCACAGAAGGAAAAGACTCCGGCGGTGGTTCTTCCACCCGGGGGCACTCCGACGATCAAGTCAGTATATCTCTCAAAGATAATCAAGTGCAAAAACTCACAAGCTTGAGTATAAACAACGTACCTTAGACCCATGGGGGTGCCTCTCTTTTATAGCCAATACAATCCTAGTCCCAACAGAACCCGGCCCTAATGGACTTAGGACTCGCTAATCTAGGACTCTCAAGGAATTAAGACATACTCCCTAAGAGTTTATCTTTACCCCAAACCAAGTCTTCCCCAATCTAGGACTCTTGTCCACATCCGTTAAGCTTCCTTCATTCTAGGACTCTTGTCCTTTATCCGCTTATCTCGATTCGATATCTTCGGAGGTAACCTCGGCAAGACAACTACCATAACACGTGGGGATCTCTCACGACACTTCTGTCACCTCGCCACGTGTTGGTACTCGTAAAATACATCCCCATTAACCGCCCTAGGTTCTATTACCTCGCATTCGAGGTGATGGAACCTATCTTTGAATTTTATCTCGCACATCGGCCTAAGAACTTTTAGCCGAGATCATTCATTCCGTGACGCATGTCCTCTTGATTCAAATCAATTTCCTTACGTGTATGAAATTCATACACCAATCTTCAACCATTCCGAGGACGCGTTTCATTCTATCTTGGTCCGCTACTTACAAGCCGTTTTTTTCTACTCTACGTCTGGCGCGACATCGTTCTAGGCGTAATTATTGTTTTTTGCTTGTCATTGCTTCAATTTTAGGAAAAACGATTCCTCTCTCTTCCTTATTCACTTTTACATTTCAAATTCTTGTTCTCTTCTCTCTCAAACTCTTTCTCTTCGAATCCTCCATTGTCCCAAGCTCAAGCTCTGATTAGTTCTACCTTCGCCATTCGTGAAGCTCGTCATTGCCTAAGTCATCACCGACCTCGCAGAACTCATCTCGCTTCATCCTTTCCGTAAGCCCTCGCTCCTTCTTTTCCAGCTTCTTTGATCGTTCATCGGTTTTTCTCGCCTCGCTCTGCTTTGTCATGTAATTTTTGAATCATTTCTTGATTTTGCATCTCAGATACTTGCACCATCTCACTTCGCTTTTTGGCCTTCCACTTTCTTGTGTTCTGAATCAAACTTCTTTTTGCTTTCTGTTTTCCAGATTTTCGCCTTCCATTCTCATTTATTCGTAGATTTAGGTTTGGGATTTGTTGTAGAACCATCAATCTCTAGGAAAAACTCAAACAATCAAGATACCAGGTTTTAGCCGAGGTATTTAAAACCTTTAGGAATCCTCGCCAGATAAACGCTTATCTTTATCAGGACCATGGGTGTGTGGAGAGACAGGGTGAACACCCCAACCAAGCTTCAAAACTTTAGGCAAGAATTCTCTATCCCAGACGATGTTCACCTCAGGCTAGCTGGGGAGGACGATTCCATTATGCCCGACGGTGATAAAATGCCTTTCCCCATAGTAGCCTTCGTCCAGTGTGGACTTAGGTTCCCCCTTGATCCCCTCTTCCGCGAGGTCCTTCACTACTACACTTTGAACCCCATGCAACTGTCCATTAACGCCTTTAGGACACTTATTGGGATAATAGCTTTAGCTCGACAGGAGGGTGTTAGAATCACTCTTGCCGACATCCAGTATTGCTACACTATGTGTGGCCTTGACCATAAGGAAAAAGGTTTTGTATACTACCTGCCGAGGTCCATCGCTACAAAATAGTTGCCGACCTTCCCGACTCCAACAAAGGGGTCAGACGACACTGACGCTTCGAACCGGGAATTGCCCAGATGAAGAAGTCCATCTTTTCCCTTCCACGCACGGCCGAGAGGGCAAGGGTAAGAGCCCAACGTCAATCGCCTAGCTATTGCTTTCTTCAAAAATTTTGCATGTCTTTCAAAAAATTTTATCTGCTTTCATGTTTTGTTCTGCTTTTGCAGACGTCGCCAACCACCCAAGGACTTCCGTCACCCTTTTATCTCGAAAGATCTGAAGAAGCTCTTGGATCTTCCGCTGAAAAGCGCAAGGCCCTTTGCTCCTAAACTTCATACCCACATACACATCAAAGTTGGCCGACGTTCCAAGACAGAGGAAGAGAGCACCTCCTCATCAACTCGCCTCACGTAACAACAAGTTGCTTCCACGTCCGAACCAGCCCAGAAAAGAAACGACGCAGACTCAGACTAAAACAAATTGAAATGGAAAACCGAAGAAAACGGTGCTCAATCTCTTGGCCGACCGCCAGATGACATGGAGGATGAGCCACCAAATCAGGCCCCCACGAAACCGAAGAGAACCAAGAAGGCCCAACCGAAGGCTACTAGAAAGCGATGCCGAGGTCAAGATGCTTGCCAATATTAAAATTGACTGAGAAGACCACCTCGGCTCCTGTGAAGAGGTCGGCTGAGACGCTGCCCTCTGGATCTGGTCCATCGAAGAAGCAAAAGCCTTCAACCTCGGGATCCAGGGTTCCCAAAGTTCCCTGGGAGCCCAAAATTACACTTGAGGACGCCGCTTTATGCCAATGAAAGCGCTCGACGTTAACGTCGTGGCTGCACTCAAGATGGTCGTTTCATCGAAGGTGATCTTGAGAAAACTCCAAGATCGTGAATACGAGAACTATGCCCTCATGTTGCAACGCTCTGTCAAGTAAGCCTTCGTAACTTCGATAATCTTGCCTTATCTTCATACTTGTAAAATGTCATTTTCTCAGTAATAACCTTTGTCTTTATGAACTGTCGGCCGTTCAACACGCCCACGCCTTCTCTCAGAAGGCATTTGAAACAAGGAGGAGCTCTCAATTAAAGAAGGAATTTGTCGCCTTCAAAAGACCCAAAAAGAGATCAACGAGGATGAAAAAAGCGGAAGAAGCGGTAAGCGCCACAAAGGCCCAATCAATTGCTCTTGAAAAGGCCGAGGTCGCCAGAACGCCAAGGAAGTAGCCGCCGAGAAAAGGAAGCCGAGGCTAAGAAGGTGAAGCCGAGAAAGAGCTTAGGATGCTCGCCACGAAAAGGTGAAATCGAAGTCGCTTACAACCAAGGCATGGCAGACGTTGTCAAGACTACAAGCTTGTGTCAAGCAAGCTTGCAACAAAGGATACGCCCTAGGTTGGAATGCTCGACCAAAAGCTTGATCTTCCATCGACTCACCATGGCGCAAGACCGAGAGCTGCTTTCCTTGCCCTCTTCCTCCATCTCCAAGCCAAGATGAATCTGAATCCGAAGCCGAGGCTGAAGATGAAGATAAAGATGAAGATAAAGATGAAGATCAAGATGAACCCCTGGTGAGGAAGGCCAAATCCCCTCCCAAGACCAACCAAATTTTGGACCTCACTGGGGATGAAGAGGTCGAGAAGCAATCCAAGGAAGCCGCCTGGCCATTGCCTTTCCGATATGCTTCTAATTGGGAGAAGTGTTGATGAAACCTTAGCCGAGATTGACGCTGAGGTTGCAGCTGACAAACACTCCGAGGTCGTGGCAAATAAAGAACCTGGGGTTCTTGATCAAAAGACGCAGGTGTGGACCCAAAAGACACCGAGGTGGTTCTTCCAGAGCCTTCCGAGGTTCCAAATCAACCTTCTGCTCAAGTTGAAGAAGGATGCCTGACGCTTTTTGTTTTCTTCTATTTCTTGTACTTTGTTTTCTTTTTATGTGAGTTCTCTTTTGTGGTCAAGTGCCTTCTCCAAACTTGTGAACAAGAATTTTACTTAAGCCATAGTGTCTTTCTTTTATACAATTGTTACTTCATTGCTTGTGTCTTCAACTTCTTCTTATTGCTTGAATGGTTCTATACTTAGAATATTTTGTATAATTTTCGACTCTTTCTTCTTTGTGCAATCGTCTCGGGTAACATACCTCGCATTATACGCAAATTTCACTTCAAGAAGAGACTATCCTGCATTCTTTCATAAATTTCAACAAGTATAAACAGATACTATTCAATGTTAACTTTTCTTAAGTCTTAACAAGTGTTAAACAATAATCTTTACTCGACTTTGTAAATTGCTACGAATTTCAACAAGCGAGGTCAAGGAATCTTCTTGGCTTGACCTCATCTTGTAAATTGCTACAAATTTCAACAAGTGAGGTCAGGGAATCTTCTCGGCTTAACTTTAACTTGTAAATTGCTACAAATTTCAACAAGTAAAGATAAGGAATTTATCTCAGCTTAACTTTAACTTGTAAATTGCTACAAATTTCAACAAGTAAAGATAAGGAATTTATACATGATCTAGGCTTTACTTCGGCTAAGCATTACTAATGTCTTCTTCGCCTTCAATGTGAACCTAAGTTCCTCTTGGGTTCTCATTGTTCAAAAAACAACATCATGCCAAGTTGTGTAAGTTCAGAAAAATACTGCTAAGGTTTTATTTATCATATCAGCAAAAAATCAGAGAACATCTAATGATAGAAAAACTTTAGATTACAAGTGTTCCATGGTCTAGGCAATGCTTTGCCTTCATTGTCTTCGAGCCGATATGCCCCATTCCCTAACACCGAGGTGATTCTCAGAGGCCTTCCCAGCTTGGGCCAAGCTTGCCTTCTCTCGATCCTTCTTATTGCCGATTTACTTTTCTCAAGACTAGGTCATTGACTTGAAAATCCCTTGATTGACCTTCTTGTTATAAGCTTTGGCAAGTTGTTGTCGGTATCTCGCAAGTCGGATTGCGACTTTCTCTTCTTTCTTCTAGTAGGTCCAGATCTCGCTAAGAGCACATCATTAGACCCGCTCAACTCCTCGCTCGATCCTCGATGCCGATCTCCGGTGGAATGATCGCTTCGTATAAGCCATGGCAAAGGATTCTGTTGATCTTCTCACAGAAGGCGATATGCCCAGAGCACGTTGGGCAATTCGCCTACCCACTTCCTTTTGTCGTCGCAAATTTCTTTCTTTATTCCATCTAGAATGACTTTGTTTGATGCTTCGCTTGCCCATTACTCGGGGAAAGCTTGGTGTTGAAAAATAATTCTTTATCTTGAACTTTGCACAAAATTCTTGATGAGTTTCTTTGTCAAACCGGTTCCGTTGTCGAACGATTGCTCTTGGAATCCCAAATCTGGTGATGATGCTTTTCCGATGAAGTTCTTCACATCCACATCTCGGATTTTGGCAAGAGGCTCGCTTGTATCCACTTTGTGAAGTAGTCTCAGAGCTACCAAGAGATACTTCCGCTGGCTTGCTTGGGGCAATTTTCCAACAAGATCCATGCCCCATTGGGCAAACGCCAAGGGTTGGAAACAGGTTCAGTCAAGAATGGTCGATGTATCAATGGTGCAAACCTCTCGCATTGTTCACACTTCTTCACATAGGCTTCGGTTTTTTGCATATAGGGCCACCAATACCCCCGGTAATGGCCCCGTGAGCTAATGATTCCCTGCGTGGCTTTCCACAAACCCTTCATGAATCTCATACAAAAGTCTTCGACCGAAGAGGGTGTACACACCTTAAAAGAGGTCCAAAGAAGGATCTTCAGACAGTTGTCCCTCTCATTGTCAGTCAATCTGGCCGACTTCACCGACCTTGTGTGCTTTTTTCGATCTTTCTCGCGCTTCCTCTTCAGAATGCAACAATCAAGGCCCATCCAAATTTTGTCCCATGTCCACACATAATGCTTTGCATTGTGCGTGGTGACTCTATGCTTTCGCTTGATAGGTAATCCACCATGATTGTCCTCGCCCTCCCAGCTTGAACCGAAGCTTGCCAAATTGGCCAAGGTCGGCGTGGTTGTTATCATCTCGCTAAACTCGAAGAAGTCGGCGCTTTTGAAACATGTCCGCCACCGATGACTTCTTTATGATGCCGACATTCTTTCATCTCGGGCAAAGAACTCACTGTAGTTTGATTCACTATGAGTTGTGAGTCACAAAGACTATTACCTCATCTCGCCTGCCATCGCCATTTCACCAAAGAATCAAGAGCTTTCAGACTACCATTATTCGAGGCTTTGAACCCTAGTCGAATAGATCGCTTCCAAAGATCTCCCCATCGGGAAATTAATACTACTCGCCTCCCGCACTGCCGGTTTGAGCTCCCATCAACAAAAGTTGAAAGGAGTCGCCGATGTAGACGCCGCAGGTCCGAGTTTTTCTTTCCTTACCCTTTGGCCGGGCTTCTCCTTCCTTGTTTGGACATCGCTCATCTTGGCTCAACGGAGCCCGATGTTCGACGATTCCGAAAACTCGGCCACGAAGTCGCCAAGACTTGCCCTTAATGCCGCTTCTTGGCCCGAACTCCAGTGTCATATCGCCCAAAGTTATCGCCCATCTTGCAATTCTTCCACCAAGTCTCCTTGTTGTAACAAGGATTTTAATGGTGTTCTGTAACCACTATCTTGTGAGCTGAAAATAGTGGTTCAATTTCTTTGAGGCCATTACCAAGGCCAACATTAATTTCTAGTGGTAAATACCTTGTTTCAAGATTGGCCAATGTTTTACTTACATAGTAGATCGCCTTCGCTTCCTTTTTTCTCGGACGATCACAAAGACTCACGCAAGGCTCAAACTAGGTATAAAAACAGTTCCTCCCCAGGTTGAGGCGTTGAGAGGACTGGGGCCGAGGTAAGGTACTTCTTCAGGTCAGCCAAAGCGGCCTCACATTCCTCTGTCCATAAAAAATCTGCGGCCTTTTTTACCAGATTGAAAAAAGGTTTACACTTGTCCGAACTTCGGCTTATGAACCTGTTTAGGGCTGCGGCCCTTCCAGTAAGCATCTGAACCTGTTTAGCCGATGTCGGACTCTATAATTCCAGAATGGCCTTGATCTGGTCTGGGCTGGCTTCAATGCCCCTTCTTGTCACCAGATACCCCAAGAACTTACCGGATCCGACTCCAAACGCGCATTTCGATGCGTTTAGTCGGAGCCGATATGTTTTGAGTATGTTGAAGACTTCTTCTAAGTCAGCGAGATGATCCTTCGGTTCCTTGGTCTTCACGACCATATCATTGATGTAGACTTCCACAGTTCGGCCAATCAAGCGTCTGAACATCTTGGTCACCAGCCTTTGGTAAGTTGCTCCTGCATTCTTCAACCCAAAAGGCATGACTCTGTAACAGTACATACCTTTGGGAGTGATAAACGCTGTCTTCTCCTCATCCGGGGGGTACATGGCTATCTGGTGATACCCCCTATATGCGTCCAAGAAGCTCATCCTTCCATGTCCAGACGTGGCGTCTACCAACTGGTCGATTTTTGGCAAAGGGAAGCTGTCTTTGGGACAAGCTTTGTTCAAATTTGTGAAGTCCACGCAGACCCTCCACTTGCCATTCTTCTTTTTTACTACCACGGTATTTGATAACCACGTCGGGTAATTGGCCTCTCGGATGGCCCTGGCCTCTAGAAGTCTAGCTACTTCTTCTTCCATCGCTCGACGCGCATCAACGCTCCTCTCTGCTCGTTATTACTGTGTTTGGCCGACCTGTCAAGGTTGAGTCTGTGGCAAGTGACCTCGGGGTCAATGCCAGGCATTTCATAAGGTGTCCAGGCGAATACCTCTATATTTTTTCTCAAAAAGGCTTCCAACTCCCTTTCTTCTTCTTCGGCTAATCCTGTGCCGAGAAGAAAGAAGCGTTCCTCATCGCCCTCACGTACGAGGATCTTCTTCAATGCTTCTTCACTCTTCTCTTCGGCCTCGCCGACATCATCTAGGACTTTCATGTCCTCTTCTTCAACCTCCGCTTCCTCCGGTTCTCGAATGTCGGGTTAACTTCATTGCCGCTTATGGAGCAATTTTTCGCCAAGAATCGATCTCCTCGATTTCAATCCCATGTTCTGGGAATCGTAGCTTGATGCAATGTTGAGGAACCGCCCCATTGCATGCAACCACGGCCCCCAGATGATGTTGTAAGGCGGCGATCAATCACAATAAATTTCGCCCTCATCTTCTTCGCCTTGCACCTCCAAGCTTGTTGCGCTTAAAGGCCATGTCGGCTCCATTGAAGCCGACCATCGCCGCTTTGAGTGCTCCAGTCATCGGGGTGAAGGCCTAGCTCCTTGTAGCATCCGACATACATGATGTCGCAGAGTCGCCTTGATCAATCAAGATGCTTTCACGGCACTCCCCAACCCGGAGGATACTACCAGGCATCATTGTGCGGATGTTGAACCATGTCAAGGTCGGCCTCTGTGAAAGTTATCATTGGTCCTCGGCAATCTTGGCCGAGGTCTTTTCGATCCGACCGGTTGACATCTGCAGATGTTTCACCCTCTCCCCTCAGATATCGTTTTCATTCACCTTTGAGTGGATCACGTTAACCACCCGAGGTCTACCTGGCTGTGGTTGCTGCGCTGGGGGGGGCGGGGCTACTGGTGCTTGAGGCAATCGTGCCTGCTCTTCCCTGGTTCTGGCCTCATCCACATGGTCTCGTAAGTGGCCTTGCCTCACCAGATCTTCTAGGTGTGCTTTAAAGGCTCAAGACCCCGAGTTGGGTGGCTGCTCATTGTGGTAGGCACAACGCCTACCAAGGTTTCTCCCATAAATTCTCCTTGTGCTCTTGCCATACCAAGTAGGTGGTTTAATTTGGTCAAGGACTTTTGGACCAATTGAACACCGCTGCCAATCGCTTGTTTAGCCCTCAACTCGCTCTCCTTGTTCCCGAGGTGTCTTCCTCGGCTCTTGCATTTCTCAATTCTTGCCATGAGTTCTTCCATGTTCTTTGGCGGGGTTTCGCCAAAGACTTCCGCAATGGACGTCATCCTTCAGCCGTTCTTGAACGATACGACCGCCACCTCTGGTTGCATTCAGTATTCGGTTGAACACCTCATAGTACCTCTTTGCATAAGCCCTAAGGCTTTTCTCTTCTTGATTTTAGGGCCATCAACGATCCACCCTCGGGTCAGTAGCTTTGTTTGTTATGAACACGCAACAAACATCTCGCCAGCCTTCCCAGCCTTCACGCCCCTTTGGCGTTAGGAACCATCGATGCAATCTCCCGAAGGATGAAGGAACACTTTGCGAGCAACGGCTCGTTCCCATGCAGACAAAGCCATTGAATTCAAAAATAATCCAACATGGAAATTAGGGTCCGACTTACCATCATATATTTGGAGCCTCGGCATCTTGAATCGTTTTGGCAGCGATTTAATCTATCCAACTCGCCGAGAATGGGGTCCTCGCTTGTCCGGATGTTACTTGGCCCAAAGATTCTCTGCTTCTCTTGAGGTAATCTCTTAAGTCCTCTTTACTTCTTCCCGCGGTTATTGGGCTTCAAATTTTTGCCAAGACTACTCTCGGCCTCATGGTGGCCCCTTTTTGATCCTTCTCCGCATGATGCGTCGAAACACAATATCCGCCCCGGAACATGCCGATGTTCTTTGGGGTCTGCTTCCTTCTCGCGGTATGTCCTTCGGGACTCTTCTCGTCTCGGCTCTTCTCGGCCGACTTCCCTGGAAGGTCGGTGAGAGTACCTTCCGCTCCTGGTGTGTTGTGGGGCTTCGGGGATTTCTTTCCGTCCCCTCTTCTGGCCGTTTGCTACTGGCATTGGTGTGTCCTGCAGCGGATATGGCGGCTGCATGACATTATTCTGCATCATGAAGTTGACGACCGACTGAAGGTCTGCCAACTTATTTGCCATCTCCTTTACTTCTTCATCCCTCCTTAGACATCTGTCTTTCCATGTCTGGAGGTCGTCCTCGTTATAGTATTTGCCCGTCTGCTTTCTTTGATGTATCACCGTTTTGGGCGGACGGTCTTCTCTGCGGGATTCTGATCACGAACTTCCTCATTGTGGTCACCTTCTTGGCGTTAAGGTCGGCGGGTCTTCCACTCCCAACTGGAGTGTCATCCCCAACCTTTTCCCTCTGCGAGTTACTGGCCATCTACTCTTCTCTCTTTCCCATAGACGGCGCCAAATTGTGTGAGTGATTTTCCGATCACACTGCCCTCCTTAGTGATTCAGTGGGAGAACACAGGCAGAATAGTCGGCTCCTCAGAATCTCGCAGAAGGAAAAAGACTCGTGTAGTTCTTCCACCCGGGGGCACTCCGACGATCAAGTCAGTATATCTCTCAAAGATAATCAAGTGCAAAAACTCACAAGCTTGAGTATAAACAACGTACCTTAGACCCATGGGGTGCCTCTCTTTATAGCCAATACAATCCTAGTCCCAACAGAACCCGGGTCCTAATGGACTTAGGACTCCTAATAATCTAGGACTCTCGGTGGAATTAAGACATACTCCTAAGAGTTTATCTTTACCCCAAATGAAGTCTTCCCCCAATCTAGGACTCTTGTCCACATCCGTGTTAAGCTTCTCTTCATTCTAGGACTCTTGTCCTTTATCCGCTTATCTCGGATTCCGATATCTTCGGAGGTAACCTCGGCCTAGCCGAGATAACCTCGGCACAACTACCATAACACGTGGGGATCTCTGCTGACACTTCGGTGTCACCTCGGCCACGTGTTGGTACTCAGAAAATACATCCCCACATATATTAGTTTTGTATTTTTAATCTTATTCAAAAAAAGTTTATGTAATTATGTCAAACGTGTAGAGTTTATTTTATTTTTTTCAAAATCTTGGGAAGGAATGATTAGTGTAATTTACCTAAAACTAGACAAAAAAAATTATGAGTTATTTTAGCCTTTGACATGGGGCTAAAATGAGATTGAGAACTAAAATAGTCACAAAAAGATAAATTAGGTTAAAAAATTAATAAAATAAAATGTTACATTCAAATTATAATCATTTCACTTTTTTTCTCATAAAAATTAAAAAATTCCAACCCAAATGAGATTTTTAGCATCAAGTTAAAAATTAAAAATCTAAAATGCCAATTCATTTTCCAAACAAAATTTTAGTAATTTTTTGACTTTGTAAAGAAAGATATGTCAAAAAATAAAAAAAATGATACGATAATTTATAATAATTTTTTAACTTTTTATGTAACCTCCAAAAGAGGCCTAAGTTTAAAATGTGCAAAGATATAAAATAGGGCATTGCTAGGGAGCTCAAATATTTGGCTCAAATTGTGGCTCAAATTTCCCTATTAGGTAAAAAAAAAAAAAAAAAAAAAAAACAAAGTTACTAAAACTGGCAATTTGAGCCAATTTGAGCCACAGTTTTTGAGCTACCAACCATTTTCCTATAAAATATGTGGAATATATGCATATAAATACAAGCTACTTGATCTGAATTCGAACTAAATTTGATAAGCATGTGTTGTGCTTGGCTTGAAGATCTTGGATCAAAAGTTAGGCTTAAACAAATCTTAATAAAACTGAAGCTAATTTGGATAGCTCTTGAGCCTAACTCAACCTAGTTGACACACAATCTTAAAAAGTTGGGGGTAGCAAATTTAGGCATCGTTTGAGAACAGGCTAATTTAGTAATTTTTAAATTATTTGACTAAAATATGAGTTAAAAAAATTAGTATATTTGAGATGACTTTTTGACTTTTTACAAAGAGATGTGTAAAAAGTAGAGAGAAAAGAGAATCTTTAACTTTTTAGTATGGATTGTTGGCTTTTTGACTAATTTAGTAATTTTTTGACTTTTTAACTAAAAATGAGAGTTCCCAAACGAGGCCTTAATTTCAAGGCATTGGCCTTTTTTTAGTTAGTTACATTGACATCTCATTGAGATTGAACTTTACAATTTTAAAATAGCAAACTTAATTTAAAGGCATTGGCTTTTTTTTTCAGTTAATTACATTGATATTTCATTGAGGTTGAACTTTATAATTTTAGAGTAATCACACTCACTTTCATTCCAATAATAGATATATTAATTATGTTAATTTTATAATTAATTACTTTTTTTAACTATTATATTTTTATTTATTTATAAAAGAGTCTTGTTACATCTCCTATTTCATCACCCTAATTATACTTCTAATAAGGTGACAAACAATAACAACTAATTATTTTTCTTCAAACTTTTATCTCTTTTCTCAAAATTATTTGTCACTTTATTAGAAGTACAATTGAACGTGATGAAAGGGAAGAATGGAACATTTTTCTTTATAGATCACTTTCTACCAATCAATAAATGTTAAAAACAATTAATATAAGGAAACAAAATTTAAATTCTATTAAATAAAATAATAGCACTGTTAAAAAAATCAACAGTTCTACAGTCTTAAAAAAAATAAAATAAAATAAAATCTAGAATTTTATTTAGAATCTCTAATAAATGAGCAAAATTTAAATTTATTCAAGTTGTGGTCCCAAATTAAAAAGGAAAACTTATACCATGAATCTACAAATTTGGGCATTTACCTGGGTTCCTAAACTTTCTAATGGAATGATATAAAATTAAATTAATATAATTAGGTTAAAATTATGAAATACCCTCAAATTTTAGACGATGTTAGTATAATTTAACATTTATTTTCTTATTTCATGAGATATCTATATCTTACAAATTGAGAGGAAAATTGTTGTAGATAAATTAAGGCCAAGTTTGAGTACTCCCAAATAATTTAAAAAGTCAAAAAGTTCTTCATTTATGTTTAAGAAGAGTTTTTTGAGCTTTTTTAATTAAAAGACAAAATAGGCTTTTTTAGCCACAAAAAACAAAATAGGCTTTTTTAGCCATAATCATTACACTCCTCTCTCACAAAAAAAGTCAAAAAAGCCAAAAAGCCAAAAAGCCCTTCCAAACCAAACTTTTAAGCCCATGCTAAAAAAGTCAAAAAAGCCAAAAAGCCAAAAAGCCAACCCACTTCCCAAACGGAGGCTCAAAAAGTTAAAAAGTTAATACTATTCATCAAAAGTCAACAATTACAGCTGCACAACTCCCAATTCAAATTTTTCTCTAAAAATCAATTTTCATAATTTTTTATTACTCAAAAAATTAACCCAAATATTCATATTTTCAACCTCAATTTTTTTGTCCAAAAAAACAAAAAGTGCACTTATTTAGTCTTTCCAAATAAGCCTAAGCATTAGATTATTTTATTATGGAATAAAGCTGACCGCTAAGTGGGGACCACGTGGAGTGGAATCCCTATTCTGTTTTTCACAATCTGAAGCTGTTGACCGACTTTCGCTTTGAACACATAACCGGGTGTGCCGGTAAATATGTTCGGAACCGTCCGATCCGTTCAATGCCCATCCAACGGTTACAACTCATCGGAGGGGGAGAGAGAGTTGACGACGACTTTTATACACAATCTAGAAACCTCCACTCAATAAAGTTGAACCCGTCAATTGTCGCCACGTGGAATTTAATATCAATGTGTCATGAAAATGAGTTTGGGTTTGACAATAAGGAGGTTGAATGGCGACTTTGCGCGAGCGAGAATTGTATACTAAAAAAAAAAAATCTTTGAATTTTTTTATTAATTAATATAATATTTATTATAGTATTGACCACAATTTTAGGTCTTGGTGCTTTTCTTTTAATATTGAATAATGTTATATGTATTAATAAGCGTATTAATTAATATATTAATTGATGATATGATATAATTTTAGAAATTTTTAGTATTTATAATTTGTATAATAAGTGGAGTCAATAATAATGTCATAACTAGTGTTGATATATTTGTTAGTATATCAATTGATATATGTAGCACCAGTGGCGAAGCCACGTAAGGACTAGGGGGTCATGTGCCCCCTCTGGATTTTGTGATTTTTATTTTTTATTTTTGCAAATATAAAAAAAATAATTTAAATAAAAAGTATTACAAAAATATTATTAGAGTAAAATGTCAATGACATTTTAAAAATTATAAAAATAATAATAGTTGTTTTGATTTAAAATGAAGAAATTACTAAAAACCATATTATTTATGAAAATCTTAAATGTAATAGTGATGTCATTATTATTGACATGCAAGTATAAGTAATCTCACTATAAAGATATGAAATTTATTGAATTGTTACTTACATTTGACATGTGACGTTCTCTCTATGTGTTTATTTACTATTAGTTGGTGATATCTCATACTAATGATAACGTGATATTGCCATTATATTAAATTTTTAATCAAATTTTGTATAAAAAAATAATTTATCATTATATCATTTATTTTAAAACTTGTATCCATATTTTTTTATTTATCCATGATACACTAGTTATAAATAACATTATTTTTTTTATATTTCTCAAAATTAATTGTAAAACTTGAAATATTTTTGTAAAAATTTTCGATATTGTAATTAATAAGTGCCTCCTTAATTTAGCTTATTGACTCCGCCACTGTGTAGCACCACCGTTTAGTATTTATTGATTTTTTTTGTGCATATTTATTATATTATTGTAATGGGTTGTATTTTAACTTTTAAAATTTATGTCACTTAACTTATAAAATTGATTAATTTACATAACTTTATTTTTTTTTATCCCTATTCTGTCATTTTTGTCCCATTCTTTTTTGAGGTGAATTTATTTATTTTTACTCCATCTTTGTGAGTATTTGCATCAAGTGAAGATTTACTTGCTATTTTTTTTATATTAAAAACTACAATTAATTTTAATAAAACAAAACTTTATATTAAATAGTTCCTAAAGTATGATACCTCTTTCATTTTAATCCTTGATCTTTAATTTGTTTTAATTATGTCCATAAACTTTATACGCTAGGAATTAGTGTAAGAGTCTATTTCAAATCAGTCTAAAAAACATATAAATAATGACTACTTCAGTCTCTCATTCAATTTTAAAAAGACATTAAACACATTGTAACTATTCTATTTATGTAAAATATTATCAATCAAAGAACCGAACACATTATGTATTTGGATATCAGTAAAGGTTAAAGACTTGCATGTACATTTCAAGCGTCTCATGGTTCATTTTAGCAGGAAATAAATAAAATTCTTTCTAATACCTGATGTGAGGCTGACATTTTTTATATATATTATTAGACCAAAATGAAATATCTAATATACTAAAACATGAAAATGAGTTTTCCTGACATTTTTTAAATCTTAAGAAAATATTCTAAAAAAGCCCACAAAAACCAACATCATGCAAAAAAATATTATTCACAAAGACCATGCAAAAAAATTACTAAAAATATAATTACTGGTGACCATGGGCATTTTTGCAAAAACAAATTTGCATTGACAACCTAAGTCGTAATATACAAAAATAAAAAATAAAATTTTAAAGTATCTGAATAAGGCCTGGTTTGGCATGACCTGTATAAGCCAAAAAGTCAAAAAGTTATTCCAAAATCCAAAAAGATATCACTATTCACCTAAAAAAAAAATTTAAAAAATCAATTTTTTTTCCCAAAAAAGTACCATTTGAATTGATGGTGCGCAGGTTTGCAGCGGCTGTGCAGGGAACAAAAAATGATTCGGTGTAATTTTCCCACACACCGTTGTTCGTCTCATGGGAGTCATCACGGGTCCCGTTTTGATAATCTGAACCGTTCAATATGTAGAAATCGTCGAGTAGTATATGCCTGCAAAAAATCACATTGATCGGATATCTATAACTATATGATCAAATCAGTTATGTACAACAAATGGATGGTGTTATATTAATGATTAAAAAAAATAAAATTGATCATATAGCTATCGATATCCGATTAACGTGATTTTTTATAGGTACGTAGTGTTCGACGAGTTACACACATTGAACGGTTCAGATTATTAAAATGGGACCCGTGATGACCCCACAAACCAAACAAAACCGTCCACTGCTTTGTTCACTACTCACCCAATAATTTTCAAGTCCAAGACACGGCTTCCATTTCAACGGCTGGGCCCCACCCCTCTCAAATCATCACTTGCACACTTTTTTTTATACAATTTTTTAATACACATTTTTTCATAAAAATCTAAAAAGTTAACCCAAACCTCCATATTTTTTTTTCAACTTTTTTAGTCTAAAAAGACAAAAAGTGCACTTTTTTAGGACACTCCAAACCAACCCTAAATATTAAATATTTGTAATATAGTTCAAATCATAATTGTTGTCAAAAGCTAGTACTTGACCCATCTCGTTACTTTCATTGGGTCGGAGTGGGGAAACGGGTCAAAAGGTCGTTTGGATTTGCGAGCAAGCCCACAGTCAAAGGAAAGGAAGCGTGCGGGGGGAGATGACCCGGCCAGGTAAGTTTGACTGACCCGGCTTATATACGTTTGAATTTTAGAACAAGTCTCTAGTCCTTTACAATCTATCTGTTTGGATGGTATGATTTGGTGAGAAAATAACAAGAATAAGAAAGATAATTTTTTTCCATATTTAGTTTATAAATTAAGTGAAAAATGAAAAGAAAGAAAATTATCTTCTCTTTTTTTTTCAAAAATGTTGTGAGATTTGGCGAGTACCAAACTGATCTCTTATAATATTTTGGACAAAGAAAATAAAAATAAAAATAAAAATTCACTCTCATTGTTTTTCTTGTTTATCATAAAAGTGAGAAAATATAATAATTTTTTTTTTCATTTCTCACTTGTGATATTAAACAATCTCTCATGTTTTGCTTTCTTATCCATCAAACCATGATAATGGAAAATAACAATTATTTATTTTATTTTCACACTTATATTATATCAAATTGTCAATTAGGTAGAAAAGTTATTTTTTATGTTGGGTTGAAATCTCAAATTTGTGAAGGAATTTTTAAAAATAAAAAAATGAAAAGAAAAGGATAAATGAAGTAGAAGAAATATAGGGAAAATAGGAGGAAACAGTTTTAACTTCAACTTCAATTCATTTTCTCTTTACCTTTTTGCTTGTACAAATTAAAAATTCAAATGCAGTCTTGGTATTGATTTTGAGTTTATCCATTAGAATGTCAATGCTTTTGTCAATTTTTTCATAGGAAATTGAAAGTCCTTGCTGGACTCAAAGGTGTTCAATAACAACCTTATCGAATCTAAATCACATAATTTTAGACACTTTTTAAGCAATTCCTTATAAAATGATTTCTTGGATTTTTTTTGTTACAGGATTTCTTGGATTTCTAAGGAGTAAAATGAAATCTATGATTAAATAGACCCTCCTTGGCAACATCACCACTAGTATGTTCCATTCTCCTACTTTTCATTATTGCCCTTATTTTTAATTCCATTGAAAGAGATAGGCAAAAAGCCAAAGATTTTTATGATAATTTTTAACTTCAAAAATTGTGACTGTGCTTCAATTTTAAATTTTCACAATTAGAGGTGTTCACATCTTAATGTATAGTGCTTGCATATAATAACATGTGGTAATGGATAATTAAATGAAATGCAAAACACAGTTGTTATTCACTAAAAGATTATAAAAATCAATTATAAAATCAATTTTGGACTTACAAAAGTAGTGAGTTACACAAATAAGATTACTCTTCCAAGCAACCTCATCATTTGCACAACGTTGTTTTAGGAAGTTAGTAAAAAGTTACTTTTTGACTTTTTATCAAGTTTTTTGGCTTTTTTAGAAGTGATTTGGGAAATTGGTAAAAAGATAACTTTTTGCTTTTTAGTTTAATATTTATTTGTGGTGTCAAATCAAATTAAAATGATCAAAATACCCTTACCGAACATAAGAGATTTATTTTTTTATTTTTTTTCATAGGCCCTAATTTATAATTTTAGGACTGTGTTTTTGGCACTTTTCAAAGGGATTTTGTGACTTTTTACTATGTTCCCAAAATGGCACTATGTTAATTTAACAAAAACAAAAGAAACATGTTATTTAATCAATGTTTTGTTTATCAATGGTCACAAATAGTTATTTTTTCACATCATTGAAAATGTTGTAATGATGGAAGTGAGCCTATTGAGGTCAAAAACAATAAAAAGTCAACTACCATAACCTATTCTTATTTATTTTTAATTATAATTTTCTTACAAAAAATACTGCACAAATCAATAAATTTTACAAATTCATCTTACTATGCAATAATAATATTTTAAAACTTAAAACAAGATGCACTTCATTTACAAAACAGTTGTCACATCAATAAATAAATATAAAAAATTTATAAATTTATATAACATTATTTGTTTTTAATCCCAACCTATCTATTATTTAGGATGCATAATCCTTTGATTATTCGACATTGAATAAATAAATAAATAAGAGTGGTATATGATTTGACTTTGTTGTAATGGAGTGGGCATATACATATACCAAATTCATTTAGCACCACAAAGCGACAATTTGAAGGATACCTTGAGGGATTTTATTCTTTATTAAAGCTTATTATAATTAAATATTTTGGTCAAGTAATTAAAAAATGCAGGATTCTTCTTGGTGTTATGAATATTTGTATTGACGGTTCCTATGTTTAACTAGTATTTACATTTTTTCCCAAATTAATGTTATATGTGTGAAATAACTTGAACTAGTATTTACATTTTTTCCCAAATTAATGTTATATGTGTGAAATAACTTGTGCCTAATGGTTGTGTAACTTGCCTTTTTATTATCATACAACAAACATTTAAGTCAAATATCCAATGAAAAAAAAGGCAAGCATAAAGATTTTGATTTTCAACAAATTGTGTTAGCTCGATTGGCCACTATACACTTCTATCTATGAGAGCAATTTTTGTCAAAAGCAAAGATTTGCATTTTCTTCTTCTTATGGGGTTCTTTTGTTAAATTAGTTGACATGCATCGCCGGGTTTCTATAATTGTTTGACTATTATTATTCTGATGTAATTCTCTTCATATTTATAAATATTCTTTAACCGATTAGACCAAAAAAGACATTTTCATTTCATCCATTTAATGAAGAAGCTAGATCCACAAAACATATACTTTAGGGACCAAAAATGTATTAATATTTTCTTGCTAAACTATAATTTTTTAAAAAAAATATATATACTTGATTTTGACGACATCAACCAAAGCCATGACAGCCATTCTAGCACACATTTAATACTCTGGGGACAACATTGAAACAATTGAGGTCTTAAAGATCAAAATAACATAAAGTGCATATTTTAAGGACTAAAAACATAATTAAGCCAAAATGTTAAAAAAATAGTGTTGTACAAGTGTTGACCTTGGAAAAATGAAGAACAAATAAATTAAGTGCCACCCTAAAGGATTTTCCGAGGATTTGATTCTTTTCCCCAAATAATTTATTAGTCAATAGAAAATATGAAATTTATCACTAGTCTCATGTGTTGCTTAATTTGAGGATTTGATTCTCTGACATTAATAATTTAGTCAATACAAAATATTAAATTCATCACTTGGGTGCTTCTTAATTATGAGCTCAAGAGATAGGTTTTATGTTTGGAATTGAGACAACCACAATGAAATACACATTAAAATTTTCTTTATACTCACCTCATACAATATAACTCTTGATTTATTAGATATATTTAACAACTCTTGATATAACTTATTTTAAATAAAAATTATATTTGTGTAATATTATTCTTTTATTTTATTTGGCATAGATATCTTGTGATTTGCCTCTTATTTTACTTGGCAAGTTGGCATACATAACTTGTGACCACTACTACCTAACCCTTAGTTAAAAAACATAGAAAATGAGAGAAATTTGAGCAAAGTGTGGGTAACCTTTTAAAATTCTCTACCTAATTGAACTTTGACTTTTTTGATGTTCTAGAATCTAGATTTATGCAAAACATTTCAAATGTTCTCTAACATAGAGGTATATTAAAATGAAGTAAAAAGTCTTCTCCTAATTTGACATTTTTTTATTCCTTCAATTATAACCTCCCCTACAGCATATTGCCAAAGCTCCAATATTTAACTTAAAATTGAGAAAATTAAAGGGAGACTTATTTATAAGTCATATTTTGGACATTTATGCTATGTTAAGTTCTGTGTAATTTCTTATAGAGTTTCAAGCCCTATTTAGATAGGAATGTATTCCACAAGATTTTATAAGTTGTAAATAAATCGTATTAATATACTATTATACACTATAATGGCAAAATCATATATAGAAAATTGAATGTTACCATAGATTATATCTATATGAATGTGAATTTCAAAATACACGAACAAGTAACATTTTCACATTCAATTTAAAAAATCAAAAACCTAGTAAGTTTGCGAAACGTAACGTGACACGTTACGTTACGTTTATGTAGATGTGACGTTACGTTTATATAGGCGTCACGTTACGTTACATTTATGTAGGTGTCCATTACGTTACGTTTATGTAGGTGTCACGTCACGTTACGTTTATGTAGGTGTCCGTTACGTTACGTTTAGGTAAGTGTCATGTCACGTTACGTTTATGTAATGTCTCATCTGATATAGTCATGTTATGTTATGTTTATGTAAGTGTTATGTTACGTTTCGCAAACTTAATTTATGGTAACATTTAATTTCCTATATATGGTTTTACCATTATTTATGATATTAACAACTAATATTGAGGGTAAATGTGTCAACAAACTTCACACAAGACTTATGGGAACAAAAATTTTTTAGTAGGACTGTTTGTAGCATAAGTCTTCCTAATAAGACTTATAAATAATTTTCCCAAAATTATAGAAGGGTCTCTTCTTCACAAAGTTCATTCTTTTATCAAGCGGACATTTTTGTTGAATATATTACAAAGACCAGTTGTATTTGTTAAACATCTACCGAGAAGATTTAACCTTACCTTTGGTATCTGGTTGCACAAGAATCAAATCTTTTTCATTATGCATTAATCAAGAATATCACTATTTCAAATTCAATATAAAATAAATTAATTGAGCTAATATAGTTGATTACTTTTGAATACTCTCAATTCACATGTCAGGGAGTCTAAAAGCAAAGTTCGATTTTTATTAATTGTTTATATTTATTTATTTTTCATTATAAGACTCTTTCTTGTATTGATGTAGTAGTTTTAAGTTTTGGCCTTCCGATTATGTGTTCTTAGACTTTCTTATAAGTTGATTGTCAAATTTCACATAATTTCTCCCAACAAGAAATGGCTAAAGGTAAATCATCATGGTCTCATAAATTAAAACTTCGGTAAATTAATCCTTTACATCAAATCTCAATTAATTCTTCATTTTTTAATCATAAGTTAGTTCATTGCACTTTCAATCAAATTGCAATTTGACCCTTATGATAATTTGTCGTTAAATTGCCTAACGAAAATTGTTATGTAATTCTAATATGAGACAATTTTAGGACTAAAATATAAAATATTTTTTCTTTTATTTTCTTCTTCTCTATTTGTTCACTGTATTTTATTCTTTTTGCTTTTAATTTACCTTGTTTGAGGGGACAAATGAAAATAAAATACTATATGACAAGATATGATAATTCAAACATTTCTTAACAACAAACAAAATCTTTGAAGGACATTGTTTTTTAGGTTGTCTTTTGTGTAACTTTTTTTTCCGTGATTTTTCTTAGATAATATCAAAATTTGAACTTTTTATGGGTTTTAAAATATATATCTAAAAAAGGTTGTCTAAAAAACTAAAATAAATGCAATTGTCAAACCAAGCCTCTCTGTGATGCTGCACACGTCTAAAAATAATATATTATCTGTTTTCAAGAAAGAGATAAATCAAAGCCTAGAAAATATTCTATCTTTTTTTCTTTTCTTTTCTTTTTTTTTAAATTTTATTTTATGAAAGATTGTCTGAACCTAACAGTTTTTCTTGTCTTTAAAATAAAAAGTGAAAACATTTGACATAACACGACATAAAACAAACACGGACTAAAAATAATAAAAGACAGTAACACGAAAAAATAAAATGATTGAATTAATGTTGAACTAATTTTGATACAAACCCGAAATAACATGGCCCAATGTCCACCTTAAAGCATCACCCTAAATTTTTTGCTTTTTTAAATGACCATATTTGATAAATTTTCTAGCCTTTTGGCTTTTAAATATAAAATGACCAATGTGTCTTCTCGCTTTTAGGGTTTTCTGTAAGTCATCCTTTATTTTCAAATGAGACTATTGGATCTCTCTTTTTTTATTTCAAAAAATTCAAAATTTGACTTTTACTTATAGTTTTTAATAAAAAAAAATAAAATAAAAAAATAAAAAGCTAAAACCCATACTAACAAGTTCAGCCCACAACAAAAACTACTGACGGCATGCCACTACAATTTTTCTCAGGCAAGTGTTATTTGCGAAGAAATATTTATCCTCCAACAATACCAAATTATAGTTATTTATTTATTTTAACTAAACTAGTTTTTTATTGAAACAATATAATTTGAAGGATATGTGGGGATCTTGGGCTGCAACTTTTAGTTTTGGATTTGAAGGTAAAATTTCTTAATTGCATATGATTGTACATCTAGACTCATGTGGGTAATAATGGGCCCAAATGAAATTATAATTTTTACCAGGATCATTGAGTTGTGGATCTAATCTATGCATTTAATAATTAGCCCAAAGGAAGCCTTATATTGCATTTGGATTAATTTTCTTACTGAATTTTTTAATGTAACTCAGAGATTTTTTTGGGGCTTTTTTTTTAAAATTTATATTAAATTGGGTTAATTACACCAACACCCTCTTAACTATTTGTAAATAGCATTTTACTTCTCTCATCCATGAACTTGTAGATTTTGACCCCCTCATCGATGAGACCTCTATCCGGTTACTTAAAATATATATATATACACATTCTTTTGTTAAGCTTAATATTTGGAAAGAAGAAATACAGTTGAATATAACTTAAAGCCTTCTAATTTCAAGGGTAATATAATTTGTGCAACAGTTGTCTTAAAACTGACAGCTAAAAATTTAAAATAAACAAGGACAAAAGGAAAAAAGTAAAACCCTGAAGAAAAAAAAATACTGTTGGGTACCTCAACTGAGTTCCTAGAGTAACGGATCAATGCGATCCTAGATATTGGCAAATTTTCCTCGCTGACTATCTCCAGGTATTAGTACGATTTGGTCGTTGATTCCAAATCCGGGTTATCTTCTCTTTCTTTTTTCCCCTCTTAGTGCGACTCTGCTTCGAGAAGGATGTTCGTGGCTGCATTGATGTCGTTTCTGGCGTGCATAAGCGCCTGCCTGGCAGAGTTCCGGTCAAAACCCATTGAAACGAGTGTTGCAATAGAATCCTCCGGTGGCTCTATGGTGGATGGCATGGGAGGTGCAGGGTAATTTGCCTGAAATTGAGTAAAAAGAATACAGATGATTGAAGGAAAAGATAATGCCGGGGTGGGGGGGGTAAAAATAACAACAGGACAGTCGGTATTTTACCTAATATTCATACAAAAGTTAAAATGATGTATAAAGCAGAATATGTGAAGGGATATCGGATATATTATGTGCAAACTTTGATTGTCTAAAAGAAGGAAATGGGTGTTCACAACATATAATCTGGGAATCACATTTTATTCACAGAATTCAACCAAATGAATGGTGACAAGCAGACAACTCGTAAACAAAATTTTTTTTTTTTGGGTTAAGAAACAATTGAACATATTAGTGATCATTATTAGTGATTATTAAAGCCTTGTTTGGGAACAGACATTTTTAATAACTTTTTGATTTTTTATCTAAAATATGATGTAAAAAAAACTAATATATTCGCAATGACTTTTTGATTTTTTACGAAAAGATATGCAAAAAGTAAAGAGAAAATGAAATCTTTGACTTTTTGGTATAGGTTGTTGACTTTTTGATTTTTTTAGTGACTTTTGGCTTTTAGGCTAAAAAGTGAGGTTGCTAGTCCAAGAAAAATTACCCCAAATCATTGTAACAAAAATGTATAAAACGCGTCCGGATCCTCTAGAGTGATCCTCTGAAGTGATCCTCTAGAGTGGTCCCTCAGAGTGCAACACGTGTCCCATTAATGTATCCAACGGCTGAGATGATCCTCACCAAAACGGCATCGTTTTGGTGAGCCAGAACAAAAAAAAAAAATTGCAGATCTGCAGATCGAGGCGTTCGGATGGAGGAAGAAGAAGAAAATGGATTTGAAAGGAGGAGGAAGAAGAAAATGTAAGAAAACTGGAAGAAAGAAAAGTTTTTTTACTGTGTTGGGTTAATGGGTGTGATTTGGTCGCTCAAGAAGTTCATCACCATGGATGAACTTCCATTTTCTTCTGTGAGCCAGACCCAAAAAAAAAAAAAAAAATTGCAGAGTTGTAGATCGAGTCGAGAGGGAGGAGGAAGAAGAAGAAAATGGATTTGAAAGGAGGAGGAGGAAGAAGAAATCTGTCTGGCTCACCCATTTTTTTTTTTGGTTTCTCTCAAATCCACCCATTTTTTTGGTCTGGCTCAAATCCGTTTTCCTCCCTCTCAAATCCACAGTGGTTTATTCTTCTCCAGACATTCTCTGTCTTCCTTTGTAGTTATTGTTATGTGCTCTACTCTCCACATCCATTTCTTCTTCCTCCTCCTTTCAAATCCATTTTCTTCTTCTTCCTCCATCCGGACGCCTCGATCTGCAGATCTGTAATTTTTTTTTTTTGGTCTGGCTCATCAAAACGACGCCGTTTTGGTGAGGCTTAAGCAAAGCCGTCCGATCATCCACTTTAGGAGATCACTCTAGAGAGTTACTCTAGAGGATCCGCTCGCGTATAAAACCCCCTTTCCCCCCACCTCCTTTGAGCCCCTTTGCTTTTGATTGGTCCATTTTTCTTTTTTTTTTTCTTTTTTATTCTTCTCTCCTAATCCCCAACCCCCACATGTGTGTGGGGGTGGGAGTTTTGAGGGGGTTTTAATCAGTCCTCATCATTGTAAATATCCAAAAGTGATTCATTCTTTGATGCATGCCAGGAAAAAAAATAATAAATCTATACTGTTCATACATATGTGCATATATTACTTAACTAAAAAGAAACTATAAGGTCATGTTTGGTTTGTTTTTGAGAAACAAATTTTGGAAAAAAATTTCCAAATTTTGTTTGGTTTAGTGATTTTGAAACACAATTTCCAAAATCACTTTATATCTTCTACACATCAATCAATCATTTTTTCTCTCTCCTCTCTCCTTCTCAATCATTTTTTCTCTCACACACATTTACTCAATTACAACAAAATATCAAATCATCCCAAACTCTCATATTCCAAAACTATTTCCAAAATATACAACCAAACAAACCAAAAAAAATTTAAACTCTTTCCCCAAGATTTTTTTTGAAAATTTATCTCCCAAAACCAAACCAAACACACCCTAAATATTCATATAATCTATACTATATATTATGAATTCATGCATATAACATAAGCCAACAGAAAATATACTTGCCTCTACTTGGCGAGCTGTGTAGGAAGGTATGTTCCCCAGAACATTTCTACTAGGTGCTGCAGGTGGTGTGCTCCCAACAGATGGCCAAGAAAACCGCAAAAAGAATGAGGCAATGAAGTCCGGCAACTGAAAACAAGAAACAGAGTTGCATAATCATGTATAACTTTCAGATACATCACACTGATCTCTGGTAATGTCAACCTTCTGGGCTCAAGCAATGTCAATCTAGAGAAATAGGAGTGTGAAAATACACAAAGTTGATCTTCTTTAAACCCATCATTTTAAGTTGATATGCTCTATTCATAAAGCCATTCTCTCCTCCTGAACATTTTAGCCCTTGTATGATAACCTTAAACTGCACTTCTTTCTAATATTCTCAAGGACATGTGGAATCCTTGAAAAGTGAATTATCAAAACAGAAAGGGCAATAATCTATACAATAATGCAAGAGTTACCACATTTTAATACCATATTATGTTGATCATGTTATTTGTCGGCACAATATTGATGGTAATATGCTATAAAAATGTGGTGTCTTAATCAATGTTGTAGAAGAGCAGTTATAAACAAGAAATATATCCTGCATAACTCTGGAGTCAGCACTCTTAGATTCGGGGCATCAAGGAGTGTATCCACTTTGAAAAAACTAACATCTTACAATGATTGAGAACATGTACTTGGGTCTGCAGCTCAGATACAATCGCTTTCCTCCTACCCATACATCCATTTGTGCAACAATACAGCATCAACAATGCACAAAGTCATAGACATATGGTATGGCCTATTTTAAAACTCATTTTAACTTTTTGAGCATAAAATTATATCCTCGTGCATGCTCAACGAATTTGAATGCCCCTAACCAACATAGATCACTGAATTACCATGTGAACTAGGTTAACATTTATGTGTGCAAATAGACAATAAAATATACTTAAAAAATATACAGAACAGAACATAACCTTTAGCCTGCGGATGTGAAGGACATTTAAGCGATATAAGGAACCAGCAAGGATGCCACATATTCCTGGCAAAATAGATCTTTTCCAGGACGACAAAAGAAGCTGCAAGATACAAACTCAAATTAAGATGAAGGAAGAATGGGAACAACAGAAGTGTTAAGCATTTTCAATTAGCCCATGTACCAGATAATTGCCACAGAAGAACTTCAATTACCTGAAGACCAGCTAAATATATGAAAGATTTGTCCGAAAAGCGGAGGCCAAATACACGGAACCGTGTTGAAACTGGAATGTCAAGATAGAAGGGTACAAATGAAGAAAATATCACACCATAGGGACCAGAAGTGAGCACGTTCAAGGTGGGATCTGCACACAAAAAGAAAAAAAGAAAAAAAAAAGACAACAGCTACTAAGTTGGAAATTTATTGGAGAAAGATGGTGTAAATTTCACCTACAAGACTATCGCAGCAAAAGCACCTTGTGGTGACAAGAATTATGTTAAACAGTAATAATAATACGATAAAACAGTCCCAAGAAGATAATACTTGAACTAGACACAATGACGTCATGGGAAAATACAAGCTATAGATACATATTTCGCATTGTGGGTTCGAGTGCAGCCATACCGGTTAAGTACTCAATACTTGTATGGCAATATTTTCTGAGTACCCATGCTTCATATTCTCATTACTACAGTTCAGAATCTGTGGGTTCAGTTACTGCAACATCGGCCTTTTACTACCGATTTGGAGCAACAAAAGCACCGTTAGGAGGAGTTTATGATTGCATCCTTGCTTTCTAGTTTAGATTCCAATCTACATGGCTTCAAGGATGATATTCTCGCTTGTGACATTCTCGTTTATTGTGCTCATCGTTAGGCCACAGGTAGCTTTATGGACTAAATTGTGATTGATCAAGGTCTTGTAATTTATGTTATGGCAAAGCTCTAAACCTGACAGATCAAAACTCTTGGGAGTTCAGTTGGTGGCAGGAGAGGGGCTTGGGCTTGTAGTCATTGATAAAACCAAATGTGAATCGCAGATAGACAAAATACAGAGAAGAGAATTGGAAGCAATCATATATTGTATTTCTTGGAGTTCTTCGAAAACTACTACATCCTTCTTTTTCTTAAAGCTGCCTTGGTTTCTCTGTAAAAATCACAGTTGAAACTTCTCGGATCACTTCAAAAGATGGAATGTAAATGGTGCTTTTAAAGGTAAGCTAACAGCATTGTTTGCAATTTTAAGTGACTTCTATATTTATTCTTTCAAACTATTAGTAAAGCTTCAAGAAATGGAAAATGGTCATCTCTGCTTGACCTTATCGCTTAATATCTCATACCATTGACCAATTGACATTGTAGATGGTCACTGCAATCCTAAAAAGTCAAGGTTATTTGGGAAACCAAGATTGGTTATCTTGGCATTCCCACACTTCAATGCAAGGTTCAAGCGGTATGGCTTGATGGCGCAGCGATTCTTGCGGTTGTGGGGTGTAAAAGCCATAAGCGTAATGATTCTTGTAAACTGTAACCGTGAATTTTTTAATTTTTCGCACAATTTAAAAAAAACTTACCGATACGCACATTTTTTTTCTATGATCATATTTATTGGGTTTTAAAATAAATATTGATCAATTTTTATAAATTTTTAAGTTTGATCCAATATATTTTATATTTTTAAATCACTATAAAATGAGTTTTTTACATTTTATTTTAATAATTAATGACTTTATATTTTACAAAAAATAATCACTAACTATTATATATAAGATAAACAATGACAAAAGTAAGAGAATAAATAAAAATCTAAATATATATATATTAATCAAGCCAAATAGATAATGACCACACTTATTATTATTATTATTTTCAAACAATATATAAATAGACACACACAAACAAAATGGTTGAGTGATAATAGCTGAATAGAATAGCATAGGTCTTACAACTTCAACAAATCAATAACATATTCTTCATCTTCCCTATTCTCTCTCTCTCTATCTCTTGTTCCTCCATCTTCCCTCTTCTCTCTCTATCTCTCTTCCCCAATTGAACTGGGTCGTATGATGCATTCTGACATTCATTTACCGCTATAGCAGCTGCTACGGCCGATATACATGTGAATCTCAATCACACTGCAAAAGTGACGGTAACAGGTGGCGGTAACTATCACAACCGTTACGTAACGGTTGCAGCTGCTTTTTAAAACCTTGCTTCAATGTCATCTAACCCCACCAGTGCCATGGTCATTTGCAATGTTGGGCTGCCTTTTAAGTTAATAAGCGTTGTCCTGTGGCTAACCTTCCAAGTAAGATATTACGTTGATCAAGAGTAGATTGGTCAAGCTCACCTTTAGTCGCATGAAGTGGGGGAGGAGGCAAGGACAGGAGTGAGAGTGGGAGTGGGAGCAGAGAAGCAAGGGTATATAGAGGTTTCTAAGGTTAGGAGCATCTATGGGAGCGTATATATACTTTATATATTAAATAAATAAATATATTTAGACAATTATTTGTTGTTGCTAGTTGTAATACATGTGTTAATATGAATAAACATTAAAGATTGATGTCAACTACAAATTGTCTCAGTTAAGTATAAATGAATATTATGTAAATAAAAAGTATTGGAAAAAGGGGATTTTTTTTTTTAATATTTTTTTATATTTTTTATTTTTTAGATTTGTACATTTGAGAGGTTCTATCTCAGTTGGGAGTAAGTAAGTTTCTTTCTTGATGGGAGTGAGTTTCTTACAATTTCTTACTTCGTAGAGTAGAATCGCGCTCTTCTTTACAGGTATGAGAGAAATAAGTAAATAAATTCCTAATTGTGCATTAGAAACCCCAAACTACAAGAATTAATTAAATTTATATTCTTTTTTTTTTTTTTTTTGGGGATAAATAAGCAATTTATTAAAAAAGCATCAAGACGATGCAACCAATACAAGAAAACCACTCAGCAGGCAACCAAGAAAACAAGAACTAACCAATCACCTCATCTAGAAAATCTAAAAACACAAATAAATCCGGATCAACATGCCCATCCAACCAACTATACAAAACTAAAAGGAGACGACTTTGTAACCAAGAAATACTATGAGAAACATCTAAGAAGGTGCGTCGATTCCTTTCCATCCAAAGCAACCACATCAAGCAGAACGGAGCCAATAACCAAGCGCGCCGCCGCCGCCGGCCAAGACGGACACCCTGCCAAGCCCAAAGGAAATCAAACACCCCTTGTGGCTGAACCCAAGCAAGTCCAAAGAGAGAACAGACAAAACCCCACAAACGCAAAGTCACCGCGCAATGAAGAAACAAATGATCCACTGACTCCGCATCTGCACAATACATACAACACCGATTCACAAGGATGTACCCCCGCCGCATCAAATTATCCAACGTAAGATTCCGACCTAAAGCTACCATCCACATAAAAAAGACAACCTTAGTCGGAACCCCCGGAACCCAAACACTTTTCCAAGGGAAGACCCCACCAACATCTCCCAACAAACCCTGATAAAAGGAGGCTACTATAAACCGCCCCTTGGCCCCAACCCTAGTCCATACCAACACATCGGGGCCCACCCCAACCGTACCCAAACCATATAAAAAACCCCACAACTCCACAAATTGAGCGACTTCCCAGTCATGAATCTGTCGCCGTAACGGAATATCCCAAACTACCACACCCCCACCATCCAAATAGGAAGCCACCAATGCATCTAGATCTAATGCAATATTAAAAATCAAAGGGAAACGGGTCTCCAACACCAACTCCCCACACCACAAGTCTTTCCAAAACCGCACCCTACTCCTTGCCCCCACCTTAAACCCTATCCACTTCCAAAACTCCACCCTTCCCAACTAAATCCCTTTCCATAACCCACACCCATAAGTACAGTCACGCACTTAAACCTAACCCTCTCGCCAGCCCATATTTAGACGCCACCACCGCCACAATCAGAAGGCTCCAAAGCAAAATGCCAGCCACTTCCCTAACAAAGCTCGATTAAAAGTCACCAACCGTCGTACCCCCAGCCCTCCAAACCGCTTGGGTTGACAAACCTTACCCTAATCAACCAAATGATACTTAAAATCATCACCACCACTCCCCCACAAAAAATCTCTCTGAAGCTTTTCTAACCGATGTGCCACTGACACTGGAATAACATGGACCGACATGAAATACGTGGGGATATTAATTAAATTTATATTCTAACAATGACAACCTCTATGATTATGTACTTGCCCTTCAGATGGATATATTTTTCTTCAATACACTGTACAACATGAAAACGTATGAGAGCAAGAAAGAAAACATGTTTTGCCAAGGACTAAAATACAAGTTAGAAACAAAGGGTAGAAAAAAAGGAAAGATAAGCAGTGCAAAGGCACCAGTGGAGGATATTATTAGAAATTAAAAGAGCATCAAGCAGGATTATGGTGAACATTGTATACCTTTAAGTAATGCTAATGCAAGGACCTCAAACAGTAAAGATACAATAACTGAGAACAGGACAAACACCTGCACAACAAGAAGCAGGTATTAGAAAGTTGAACTCCATGCCAACACACAGAAAAGTAATAAAAAAATAAATAATAATTAAAAATTGTCCTTTTATTCCTTTTTTAAGTTTCTATGGAGAGAAATATTAACAATTAATTAGAAAAGATGAACGCCAACCATTCATCAAAACCAATGAAAATGTCCTCCATATTTTTACTAGAGAATTATTTGTAAAAACATAAATATCAGATAGAGAATTTACTAGCATAAAAATTTATTTTGCAGGCAAATAAAGAGCAGCAAGATAAACTGGTTAAAAAAACTAGGAACGCGCAAACGTGAGGAATTCGTAAACAGAAACAATATTTAATCATTCAAGCAATGTTTAGCTCTTGGCTGCATTATGTCCAAGACCTGAACCAAAGGGTAGTATAATTAGAAGATGGCATGAATTTTCAGCCTGAATATTGAGAACCAGTTAATTGAACAGATTAATGCAGTTGACCTTTCAATTGTTAAGGACTAGGCTATGGCACTGGTAACAATAACAACGATTATTTAGTTCAATGCGTGATAGAAACATGTTCAGAAATGAGGCTTAATATAACATGAGCGATGAAACTGTTATTGTCGTTAGATACTAGAAACGGGTCCAAGACAGGAGACACTTAAGTGATAAGGAATCCATAAGACAAGAGTGCATAGCATTTCTTTTTCTTTTATTGCATCATTTTATTCAGATCTATAAAAGTTAACGATATAAAATAAAAATTAAGAGTTGGAAAAAATAGAACCTCTGTCAAAATAAACATGAAATTCGATAAATAAAGCCCCCCTTCAACTAATGGCCAAGACTTTAGCCAGCAAGTTATAAAAGAAGCATTCAAGCTCCTCTCAAACTCTCCATACTCAAAGAAATGATGCGTCATCCCCGTCACCTCCTCCCTATCTCCTCCCTATCATCCCCATCACCTCCTCCCTCACTACATCCCAACATTGTTGGAAGTCCATGACATCCCACCTAGACCTGGATTGTCACCATTTAAACAATTAAAAATACCCACCACTTCCTCTTCAATGAAAGGCTTTTCCAGTCAAGCCTAATTCCCTTAAGATATCCTATAAAATTCCATCCCATCCAGTCTCGGTTGCCTCTAAAGTGTTTCCGCATACAACCCTCATAGAAGTCAAAAATCCCCTACTGATTCTCTTCCTCTCATTATAACTCAGTGCCCTCTATTTGTATCCTTGCCATGAGACTGTGTCATCTATGAGCATTAGTCACCCAATGAAAGAAACAAGTGATCCGGTCCCCTTCTTGCAATTAAAATCTTACCTTTTGGAGCAGCTAATATCCATTTGTTTTGCATTGCTTTTTTTATTTTATTTTTGTGGGTGGTGTGTGTGCCAGAGTTTATTTCAGCTTGTGGATGCGGATTGGGTCATTCCTCTATCTTGCTCTTAGTATCGCATATACTTGAGATTGACATAGGTGGCTTTGTGTTGCCTAGAACGTGGATAATTCCGTACGTAGAACAAGAACAGGAAGATGGTGTACCTCATGCTATAATGGTACGATAAGGGTAGACTACTATATATTACACTTAGAATTTAAGGTACTTCTAGAGTAATTTTCTTTTAACTATTATACATTCAATAAAATGTAAAATATATATATTCATGTAGCAAAACATTTCTATGAGCACTATGACCCATTTTTTATGTTTTTGTGCCAAAACTTAACTCTCCATAAAATTTTAGTTAATTATATTTGATTTTTTCCTCCTAAGGTAACATTTAAGAAAATATATTGAAAAACACTTTTAGAGTCACTAAATTAATTGCTTTGGAATGAAAGTGTACCGATATGTAATTCACTAGGATGTTCGCATTTTCTAGTAACATTTAATAAAATTCAAAGACCCAAACTTTATGGAAGTGCATGATTTGTGCAATTTTTAGGTGATTTGGTCAAAGTGTAATGCGAGTATTTGATGAGAAGTTAGAAGAATTTAGGAAGTTACGGATAGAAGTGTCATTTATCTTTTTTTTTTGGGTGTCTGTATCTCTTCCTTCTGAGGAGATTCTATTGTTTTTTATTCAGAAAGATTGGAGGGCTATGTGTGAGATGTAACTTTGGGTTTTTTATCTTCTTGTTGGTGGAATTTTGGTTCTCCCCTATTGTAACATTTTCCTTTTTTATTATTAATAAAATTTTCTTTATTGCTGATCCAAAAAAATATCTCCTCCAACTTTGCTATTCTAGCAAACTTTTTTTATTTACAAAAAAATACATAATATTTGTTAATTAGATTTTTTTTTTTTACAGTACAAAAATGATGTAAAGGAAGACAAGAATTCCTCCAACAAGTAACAACAACTCCAAATCACAAACCGCTCTCAAATCACTTTTAATCAAAAACAAGGAAATCCCCTTAAAAGCAAGGAAAAATCGATTTTTATACATATATAGAACTTGTGCTCAGCTTGCTTGGGCTACCTAAGGCCTCTACCCAAGCCCAACTCAAATTTTATTCGGATTGAAAATTTTAGCGAAGGCCCAGTCTTGTGTTTCAATATATATTGCCCAAGTACTAAAATTTTATAGGTTAGGATCGAGTTGCTCAATTAGGACTGCCAAGTTGCACCCCTAGCATGCATCAATAGCGGTTGAAGTTTATTTATTTATTTATTGTGAAAGGTTAGGAGACAAACCTCCGTAAAGGGGTTGTGAGGAGCAAGACCCCCTCAAAGGAGTCACCTTTATCCTTAACGACTTTTTGTTTTCTTGTTCATTCAGATTTTGAAGATGGTATGGTACTCTTTAAGACCTTGAACTTTGAGGACAAAGTTCTTTGAAATAGGAATGAATGTTATATACCTATTTAGGCCAAGTTTGGCATCCCAATATAAGTGCACTTATTTCATCTTTTTATCTTTTTTGGGTCACATCAATCAACATCTCCTCTCTACTTTTTCTACATATAATACAAGAAAAGTCAAAAAGTGCACTTATTCTAAACTTCCCAAACTTGGCCTTAATTAAGACTCTGTTAGGTATCTAAATAAATTTAATATTTAATTATGATAATGTTGGTTGGTAAGTTTTTAGAGGATATCCCTTGTAGCTATGCCTTCGTTTGGCATGTCAGACTTTTTAACTTTTTGGCTATTTTAGCCACAAAAAGACAAAATAGGTTTTTTAGCCTAATAAGACAAAGTATCACGTCTAAATTATAATCATTTCATTTTTTTCTCTCACAAAAGTCAAAAAAGCCAAAAAACTTATCCCAAACGAAGCTTTTTAGCCCCAGGTTAAAATAGCCAAAAAGCCAACCCACATCCCAAACATATTATGTAGATGTCACATGGCTTAGTAGAATAAAGATTCCAAGTTTGAAAATTAGGGTTTTGTTCTCAAGAGGTTATGTTTAAAGTGGGGGATTCTCCCTCCCTCTCTTCTTTTGTTTTTTTATTTTATTTTTTCAGAAAGCTATGAAACAAATTTGAATATAAATTATCTTGCAGTTGTACTACCCAATTCAAAGTATTAACTAAGCAGAAAACAAAAGTTTAAGACTAAAGAGGTGTCAACCAATAGAAGGATCAAAGTTAATTGGCTTTTAAACACTTGACATGTTTACCGTCACAGTGGTACTTGGACACATTGTAGTGCCAAGACATCCATTAAAATGAGTATGGCACTTGCTCTTGTTATTTATTTATTTATTATTATTTTATTTTATTTATAAATAACACTTGCTCTTGTTCTTTTTTCAGTAAAGATTTGCTTGTTCAAACAAAAACCAAATATTTACTCCTGCTTCCACAAGAAAAATGTGTGACTGTAAAAGGCAAACAAACATAGATGGTAGATTAACAATATCATCCTCTGCAATCCACTAGGCTCAGGATGTTGATATAATAATAAAACAAAGAGCTAATGATTAATTTTGGATTGAATTGATCTTTAAGTACTTACTGAGTATTTATTGGAACCTATTTGTCTCTCAAATACTCGAAAGTAGTACAGCAGATATAGCCCAAACATCATTTCTGGTGTGGATGAAAAGGCAAGAACCGACACAATTGGCTTCCAGAGTTGAAGCTTCTTGAAAATATCCTGTAATAAAGAAAAAAATGAAACAGGTACATATGCATCTAAAGTTATACCACACCCTCATTTCTTTAAGCACCACATACTACCCAGAAGATTTCCAAGTTTAGTTTATAGCTTCAACAGATCATTTTTTTTTTTTTTTTTTTTTTTTTGGGGGGGGGGGGGGGGGGGTGGGTTTAAGTATGACAGCTCATATTTGAAAATGAGAAAGCATGATGAATTCTTCATCTATGTGATTGCACACCTATACACATGCAAGCTTATTGTATGTGGTAAATGAAAACTGCAAGCACAAAAATGCAAGCTACCCCAATTCTCTCACACCCAAGGAAAAAGCTATCCCAAACAGGACCTAATTCTTAAAAACTCCTCTCAGAGTAAAAATGAATGAATAAATAACTCATTTGGATTGTCACTCATTATTAGAATACCTAAGAAGAGCAAATAGTACTAATTTTCGCTCATGCGGATAGCGAGCAAAAAATAATAGAAAACATATTTGAACATCTTTCATCAAGATAAAAATTGCTCAAGACATTCCTTCTTTCTTCAATAGAAAACTAGCTCAAGACATTCCCCATCTTGATCCTATATTCTGTTTTGTGCTTTATGGCCTTCATGGTGGTACTAAAAACTTTATGTCTCTGTTTGATCGGCCAAAAACTTTTTATCTTCAACAGTAAGAAAATTCACCTAATGAAATTCTCAATTATAGACAAGTCAATAAACCTTTCTGACTAAATGGTGGAAGGTCATGGTGGCAACAACATTAGAAAGGCCAACAAAATGAGAGAGATGGGAAGGCTTTAAACAATCTTAAAGATGTGGTGAAACTGCTAAATTCCACATACTGATCCAGTAACTAGATTCACAGGTTTGCTACTTAAAACAAAATTTTCTAGCATAAAGCACCACGACTGCTTTGGAAACTTTTCTGGGGATGATCATTATACTTCTCAAGATAAATAAATATGCATTGCATCTCTTCATAACTTTAGAGTTGTTCTCTTTTTTACTATGTATGAAGCACTTCCTTGACTAATTTTTCTCTCTTTTTTAAAAACTCCTCATAAACAAAACATAGGGTACAGACCATGAGATTAATATATAGTTGCAGCATATCCTCGTAAGCAGCATCTAACATATCAGCAGGATGTATTGAATAACTTCATCATAAATGGTTGTCTAATGCCAAAATGATTATTATGGAACCTTGGCATTTAGAGCCCTTTTTGAGCATTCTCGGAGGGTGCTCACATTTATTGATAGTTCACAGTCTTTAAAAAATAAAAATAAAATAAAACATTGCACTCAAGCCATGTAGTAAAGGCTGCTACTCACATATTTTCATAATGGAACTATGAGAAAAGGATAAACCAACTTGAGATCCAATCATAGGGTGGAGTTGGTCACAAACAAAGCTTCAAAGCCTAAAATCTGAAGTGCACATATGTGCCTAGAAAATTCAATGATGTATCTTGTATTCTTGATCTTTGATACAATTGTGCGGCATACTCTTCTTTGAGTTGCCATAAACTTTTATCAGGTTCCTCCTAAATCCATGCAACGCAACATAGAAACTCCAAAAGCCCCTCAATCTTTTAGGTTATAAAATATTTTCCAATGTTTCTTTGGAAATCCACTGATGTTGGGCCAAGCAATGCAACATAGAAAACCAAGTAGGAAGACTCGGTATGGTCTACCCTAAACCAAAACCACCAGTGAGAACAAAAGTATGGGAACCTCAACCATCAAATCCTCAAAACGGTGCAAGGAAACTCTTAAGAGCTAAAAGATGTTTCAGAAATCTCTGTAACCAGTAAGAAACCAGCAAGATTATACACATGCCATAACAAATTTATCATGAAATAGGATTCAAATTTCCCAGCTTCATTTGCTTTGCAGCAAATCCTGAACCACAGCACTGAAAATCAACTCTAAAAACCATGCACTAAGTTCTTTGCCAGACAATTATCTAAAAGATAAATGATTTAAAAGGAACTAATTTCTACTATAACTATAAAGTCTCACTTTGAGTACTGCTAGTGAGAACCAGGCAACAAATATACCCATAAAGTAACTTTTAGCTATGGGACTCAAAATAAATGGTGTACATTGAATACTAATGATAACATAAAAGCCACTAGCAGTTACACCTAAAGAGTAGAAATATATCGTAACAATGATATTTTATAATGACAACCCACGTAAGTTTAAATCAAGTTTAGCCGACACATTAAAGTCTGAAGCACCACGTAATGGGAAATTACCACCAGAAATGAGAGCAAGAGATTGAGAATAATAAGAAAAATTGGTTCAAATCCACCTCTAGTAAAACCTACTTCTCAGTTACATCTGAAAACCAGTAATCACCAACTACATATCATCTGAAGTATCGTAAATCATCAGGATTTCCATCTTAATTAAGCAAAAACACAAAACCCATATGCAATTACATTAAGGGCAACACACCATTAATCAACATACACAAAACAAGAGTCAAACTTGTGATAATCTACACACTGAAAATGAAAAATACTGAAAACCCAATTCGAATTTGCAAATGCCTGATACGATAAACGATTTGCAAGCAACAATACATCAAAATCTACATGGAAAAACCCAAAAGGGACAAGTGGGTAACAGAGAAACAACAAAAGAAAGAGAACCCAGATAGGGAAAACACCTGATACGATAAACCCAGTTTACTTGAACGACCTTGGATCCCAAAGATGATGGTGAAGAGGGCACACGCAATAACGAATGTTCTTGTGACTGGAGCATTATCTGTGACAAAATCAAGAAGAAGAAGACATAGTTAGAGAGAATTGAGAGTATGTATTGGAAATTAAACAAATGATTTCTGAATTTTTGGATGAAATACGTACTGAAACCAGATGGGCCGCCGTTCATCTTCGCAGTGAACCAACGACCTTCTTCTCCTCCTAGACTTTGGTTTGCTTTGTTCTTTCTCTGCCCTTTTCTTCGGTTTTCTCTTTTTTATTTTTTATTTGTTTGTTTTTCTCTGGGCTCTCGTCTTTCTCTAGCGAGAAGTTATTCATTGTCTTGGCACACCGCTCCGTGGTGTGTCAATAGTGCTATAATTGGTAAGAGTATTTTTAGATATATCAAATTATTTATTAAATAAATAATTAAATATTTTATATGAATGTAAAGTTTATAATTTTGTAAATTTCGTATTCATATAAAATATTTGATCATTTATTTAATAAAAAATTTAAAATTTATAATGTTTTCTAATTGATAATTATAAATTTGTATTGAATAATTAAAAATTATAAAAATAATATAATAAATTTTGATTAACGAGGCTATAATAAAATTTATAATTTTACCCAAAGTCTCGTTACTCAACTCAAGCCCATGTAGCTCAAGCTTGTGTTATGGGTGGGGATGTCTGACCCGAATGAGGATTATATTGGGCGTGGGCTTATAGTTTGAAGTTTGGACTAACTACTGTGTCCAACGTGTTAGTTCACCCACCAATAAGGCATGTTGGCTTGTGAGAGAACGTGAAATTGAATTACTTTACGAGTCTGATAAAAAATGTAATAAAACAGGGTTTAAATATGAATTTGATAGGCTAAGCTTGTGACCGACCCACAAGACCATTTATTTGGGTTCGGGACTAAGGTTGTGGCGAGCGAGCTAGGCCAACTCGAGCCTAAAAAATAAAACTCACGTGCGGGTTAATTTTTTAATGTAAGGAATAAAAGACACGAGAGGATAAATAATACAAGATTTCAAAGATATAAGACATAAAATAAATAAATAAAAAATGAAAATATAATTGGAGCGAGAAGGATAAAGCAAGGCAGGTTAGAAAAATTTATTGAAAATGTTTGGGATTTTAAATATTTTATCAAATATTCTATTAAATATCTTATATTGGTGTGGGCCTACACTATGTGGATCATATTTGGATCACATACTCATTTGAGATATTTAATAGAATATTTGATAAAATATTTAGAATTCCTAACATTATTCAAATCTATTATTGTTCTTGCTTCTTCATTGGTGCCAAAGAACATTAAAAAGAAAAATTATGCAGGATGAGATATGCGAGAGAGTAGGGTGCGACGAGGATAAATTATTATCTCAAATTATATAATATTTATTTTTTCCGTGGTGTTACATCTCTTAATATATCGCTATCATTTAAATTTCTATGACTTTCTCTAATAGTTTGTCATTAGAGCTGTTATTGCTATATTCGGCAACTGGAGATGAAAAATGTACTCTAATGGTTGGTTATGGCAGCTACTATATCTACCAAATCATCAGGAAAAAAACTTCTTCTCTCCCTCCTACTTGCCTGCTAAAATGGCATCTAACTATTGAAGTATTATTACTATAATTCTATTATTTACTATTATTTATTATCAAATTATAATAATGGCAATACACTATTATAGCATTTGCCATTAGAGATGCTCTAACAAGATAGAAGAAAGAAATAGAGAGAATAAAGAGAATAGGGATGAAAAGTGTGGATTTCCCTTCAATGGTCAATTCCATATCATTATGGGTGAATTGTGAGTACTTTATTAGAATTCAAAACATTTTTCTTATTTTTTGGGGTTATGCTAGTTCACATTTTCAAAATAGTATGTACTATATATAAGTTATGATATTAATGATGTCGATTATAACGAATGCCATAATTAAATAATTTTAAATCATAACTAAAAAAATAGAGTAATACTATACAAATATATATATATATATATATATAACTTTCATATATAATGATGTGGCTCGTATAAAATTTTAACTTATAAACAAAATATTATTAAAAATAAAAAAATATATTAATTATAATAACAATATCATATAATTATTATAAATTTTATGTATAAATAGAATTTTTGTTTGACATAGTGGATGTTTGGGAAATTGCTATTTTAGTAGGCTATTTTCATTTTTTTGCTACTTTATTAGGCTACTTTTTTTTGTGTTTTTGAAGATAGTTAGATTTTTTTTTTGTAATTTGATTTGATGTTTGTGAGAGAAAAAGTGAAATGATTATGAATTTTATGTACCATTTTGTCTTATTAATTATTTTAACCTATTTTATTATTTTGTAAATTTTAACCCAAAAAACCCAAAAAAAAAACTTTACCAAACATTCCATTATACAATTCAACCTAAGGAATAATATAACAAAAATGATTGGGAGCACTAAAAAATGAGTACTAGGGAGAGTACTAATGAGTTGACTCCCCTTATGATGTGATGGCTGTCTGTTGTTGTTTTTATTTTTGTTTTTTAACATTTCTAATTTATTATACCATCTCCAATGGTTCACCAGATTCATCACCAAATTTGAATTTGGTGAAAAATGACAACTTTTTTGTCTCAAACAATTTCATTAAAACCATATCAAATTGAGAATAACCCAAATATTTCACCAAACTAAGGATGGTGTGGGTCTTTCATCAAAACATTGTTCATTACCGTTGTATTTTTACTACCAGATGACCCAATTTGGATGACCACATTTCCCAAAATTTTGTACAGATTTTAATCGGAGGTCAATCCCAATGACCCCTCAAGCTTGAAAATGAAATATTGTTCAACTACAGAATTGACACAATAAGATGGATGAACCTATGTTTTCTCAGTTGATTGTTGTGCATCTTCAAGTGTTGACAAGGCCAATTTTTTAGTTGACAATTCCGCACTTGGTGGTTGTGCTTGGACCTTATCGCGAGCTTTGCCATTAAAATCCATTAAATGGGCTTAACTGCTCTCAGGCACTTCAATTTTTTTTTTTACTTTTTTTCTTTCTACATTTCTGAGTTCCAAATTTGCTGTCTTAATCTAGCTTGAATCCTCAATTACTGGATTTTCAAGATAGTCAAATATAGGGTTTCTATTTGATGTGGTTAAAGATCAGTAAGAATAGAGAAGAGTAGAAGAATAAATGGGTCTTTTCGATGCATCTTTCACTGTGGAAAGCCAATTTCTCGCTGTGCTGCTCTGATCATAGACAAGAAGACTAGGAAAAAAGATGGGTCTAACCATTCAACAGAAGAAATCAAGAGAAATCCATAATTTATGAGGAAATTGCAAGAGCACAAGCTTAGGGGAGTTATTGAAGGGAAACAAAATTGGAACATAAATTGAGGGGGGGAAAAAAAAATTTCAGTGGCGTAACCAGTTGACCAGCCAGTCGTCCTGCCGATTATCCCACCGAATGTCCCTAGACATTTGATGCAAGTAACAGTGTTCGCTGTTGAAGCAACTCGTATCAAATTGAAAAAATAATCCTTTTTTTTATCAAATTTGATAAAAAAAAATAATTCACCATTAGAGATGCTCTTAGAATTATTATTAGGGGGATTAGATAGCCCTCTTACTATCTAATTTATCTTTCAAAATGACAAGAATTATATAAGTACTTTCAAAATCCCATAATATTTTAAAAATTGTTTTTTTTACTATATTACTGTAGACACCCCATTTTTGACGGTTCTCAAGATTTGGACGTCACCGTTTGAACACTCGGTGATTATCCATGTTTGTGTTCGTCTCGAGTTCCCAGAGGCCTTGGCAGCGCGCCTCGCCTCAGGACCTCTTAACTCGACTGCTTCGTGTTCGGTTTTGGCACCAAACACCTGTGTTTTTGCCTTGAAGGGCAGGGAATGGCTTTTTGGCCATCCGCACACCTCATCGGCCCTCCTCTATCATCACTGGCTACACATTTTTGCCACCGACCATTATTTCTTAAAAATAATGGCCGGTCGGCATTATGTTTAGCTGGCCGGCACTTTATTGCGCCAATGACCTATTTGGTTGGCCGAGACCTCTTCTTGAGGGGAGTTTGAACCTTTTGAACCCCCTGTTTTAGCTTCTTGAGGAAGCTTGACCCTTTTGAACCCTTGGTTCTAGCTTCTTGAGGAAGCTTGAACCTTTTGAACTCTTGGTTTAGCTTCTCCAAGAAGCTTAAACCTTTTGAACCCTTGGTTTTAGCTTCTTGAGGAAGCTTGAACCTTTTGAACCCTTGGTCTTTGGCTTCTTGAAGAAGCTTGAACCTTTTACACCTTGGTTTATGTCACGACCCAAACCCGGCCCTATGGGTTTAGCACCGTAACTAGTCAGTAATCCGAGATTACCAAAGGCCCGAACAAAGAAACAACAAACAGTATGTGGCTTGGCGGAAGCCAATACAGTAAATAACTAGTGTCCATTGAGCTGTGAAAATCTGTATGCCAAAAACATTTTTATGCATTCATACAGTTCAAAACAGTACGATCTATACAATCATTTACAAACATTCAGTACGGGGACCAAGTCCCTCGATAACAGTACGGTAAAACAGTAGACAGTCTATACAATAGTACAAAACAGTGAGGAGACAAGTGGGGACCATAAAAACACCCCAAGCCATAACATGGCAACTCGGAACCTCGCAGTGAGACACATAGGCTAGCTTGACCAAAACTGGGGACCAACCCACGCTCCTAGCTCCGATCTGGTTGCTGAGAACCTACATATATATATATAAACAGTGAGCTAAAGCCCAGTGAATAACATACAGCGTAAAGAGGTTATGAATGAATGTCTACAAGATAATGAAATCAGTTCATTAAACAAGATTTGACTTTCAAGATTTCAATCAATCATATATGGTACATCCATTAGCCTATAAACAAGAGGTCCAAAGGACCGGGTCTTAAGACAACAAAGAATGATGCCATCGGTCTGAATGATATGGTTCCACAAGGGAACCGACAGAGCTCTGTAACAGTAAACAGTAATTGCTAAGGATGCCACAATACAGTTCAGAATACAGGACATACATTCATTCAGTAAACAATAGCAGTTCAATAAACAATTCAGTTCAGTATTCAAAAGATAACCATTTTGAACATATCTTTACACAATTGTTACTCACAGAGATTGGGCTAATAGCAGCTAGAGCGCGTCCCCGAGAGCCAACCCTAAACAGTTAACAAATAGAACACACACTAAGTTCACAGTCGAAAGGATGATAATTAAATCCCTAAATTTCCTCGATGTGGTTCTATGTCTAAATCCTCATTGAGATGTCTTAAACTAGGCCTAAGAATGCCTAGGATGGGATGAGGATGCAAAGATGCGCACAGAAACAATTTCAGAATTTTCAGTGAAACAAGGCCTCCGCCCGCCCGCAGTTTCGCTTCAAGCAAAGAAACAAAGGTCCCCGCTCGAGCGTGACACACAATCCTCCGCTCGAGCGCACATTCCTCCACTCGAGCAGACTGATGAATAGTACAAGATGCTGGATGCTCGATTTCTCTGAAGGCGTGAAACACTCGCCGGCGATCAGAAACAAGTCGAAGAAAATGCTGGGAGCATGAATTCCCCGCTCGAGCGGCACTTCCCCTGCTCGAGCGGACATCAAAAATCTGGAAAATCCATATTCAACCTCAAAGTTCCAAACCAAGTTTTGATGCTCCCAACTCGATCCTCTTGGGCCCATTTTCTGGAAAACTCTTTCAAACACATAGAATAATACGTTTTAAAGCTCAATTTAAGAAATCAAGGCCCAAGGGTGTTTCAATTAAACTCAATTTCAAACTAATTTTCAAGAACAATCTCAAAACATGCAATGCATGAGTTTTAATCTATATTCAATCTTCAAATCTTGCTCCAAGGAGCTCCAATCTTTGAAAACAATGCGGAAACATGGACTATGATAAAAACATGGACATGCATGTGACAATTAGCCAAGAACTCAACTCCAAACTCACTAAACTCAACATGCATGAAACAATTAATGTCCAACTCAACATATTTGCACTAAATCATGGCCTAGCTCTCTAATTGGGCATGAACCATGCAAAATGAGGCTCAAAGACAACAAGATGGAGATGAAGTCACTTACCTAAGTGTCAATTACAAGTCTTGCAAGCTCAATCTAGCAATCTATGTTATGAATCCTCCAATTCCCAAGCAATTCAAGCCAAATGAGATGAAGCTAACTCTCTTTCCCTTCTCTCTTACTAAATTCGGCTAAAGCATGGAGAGTAGCTGAACAAATGTTATGTTTGATCAAGTGAAGACTCAATGTATGTGAGATAGTGGGCCACTAGTGTGGTCTAAGTGTAAATAAGTTAAACGTGCCAATTAAATTGATATTTAATCTAATTTAATCATTCCTAATCAATTTTCAGATAAATACACCATTAAATCACAAATATTCTACTGATCTCGAAACACGAAACGATTTCTAATTCGGCCGCCGATAAGGCCTTCAATTAGCAGTTTAAACACATAAACACAAACAGATACTCGATCAATCAAACAGATGCAATATGCAATTCAATTGATAACTTATTCAATCTCAGTTTCGATTTCAATCAGTCCACTCAATACTTCAATTGATTCAATTATCAGTCATTATCAGTTCCGTTTAACAGTAACCAGTATGTAATTCAGCAGTTTATCGATAATCAGTACGAGGGTTGTTACAGTTTAGCTTCTCCTAGAAGCTTGAACCTTTTGTACCTTTACTTGAACCTTTTTAGCTTCTCCAATAAGCTTGAACCTTTTGAGCCTTGGTTATAGCTTCTCCAAGAAGCTTGACCCTTTTTAGCTTCTCTAAGAAGCTTGAACCATTTTAGCTTCTCCAAGAAGCTTGAACCTTTTTAGCTTCTCCAAGAAGCTTGAACCTTGTTAGCTTCTTGGAGAAGCTTGCACCTTTCTAGCTTCCAAGAGAAGCTTGCACCTCTTGAACCTTTTGCCTAGCTTCTCCAAGAAGCTTGGCTCTTTTTGTCTAGCTTCTCCAAGAAGCAGCCTTGGAATGCTTGCCTTTTGACCCTTTTTGTGTTAGCTTCTCTAAGAAGCTTAGCACCTTGTCTTGCTCTATATATAGAGAGCCTCTCCACCATTTTCAAGGGTTAAAAAAATCTGATATATATCAATATATATAACTCCCTCTCTATTTCTCCCTCTCTCTCTACATTTGTGTAGGTTAGAAGGTTCGAAAGGGTCTAGTTCTTGGCCCCTTTGCACACCACCTCTCAACCACACCTCTCCATCATCCATCTAAGCTTCTTGGAGGCCATTTTCAGAGGCAAAGGAACTGGTTTTTGGGACCAAAGGCTGCTGTCCACGTTGGTCTACAAGGGTGAGCATCTAACCCTCTTTTATTCCCCGTTTTTGCACCAGATTTTAGCCCATCTTTCTTGTGGTTTTGAGCTTTGTGTATAACATAAAAAAGTTCTATTTTTTTGTGTTTAAGATACTTCATTAAGGACACTTTTGTGTTTGGGGTCGTTTACCCCCTCTTAGGCCTTGTTTGGCCTCTTATTTGTGCATTTTTTGTAAGCTTCGGGACCACCTTGTATTGGCCCTCCCACCACTGAAATCTTGAGGGATTTCAGTGGTGGGGGTGGTGTTTTGAGGTCCTAAAAAGGAGAGGGCCATCCCCTCTCCTTGTTGTCTTGTTTGCTTGTATTTTTGGCCTTACAAAGGAGCCTATATTTGTACACCTCTTGAGATCAGATCAGGCATTTTTCAATGGGTTTTAGGACCCCTATAGGCCATTTCCAGAGCTGGTTTGGCCTTGTTGAATGTCCATCATGTATGTGCTTAATAACCTCTTGTATAGCCCTCTAAAGGAGCTCATCATTTTTGCATGTGTTGGCTTCATTTCAGTGGTTATTTGAGCATGTTTTGGCATGGTTTATTCACTGATTTTTGATGGTTTGGTCAGATTCCATGTGCATCATACACTTGCCATGTAAACCATGTTAGCTAGTCAAATTCGCATGCTAATTTAGTCCATCTTGTTAGCACTTTTTGGCCATGCTTAGAACTGGAAAAGTCCATGTTTTGGGACTGCCAAGATTCTGTCTTCATGCTTCATAGTCCAATAATGCATGCTTTGTATAGCTGTAAGTCATTCCATGTGTCTAGTTTTGCATTTCGGGGTTCATCTCATGCATCGGGTGCCATATCTCCATGTTTCGGGGCTGTTTAACATCATATTTTGGTACTGAAATTCACATGCTTATATGCCATCTTGTATCCCTTGCCATGCTTTGGTAGAGTTGCATTTTTGTGCCTTAAGCTTGGTTAATGCATTGTGCATGCATTCCATATATTTTGTTGCCTCACTTGCATCATTATGGCCACTGTTTTGGACCTAGTAGAGAGCTGTTCAAGTTAGTGTAAGACCATCCTTTGCATGTTGATGCATGCTTACCTTGTGTGTTGTTACATACTTGTGTGTTGTTGTATGTTTAGGTTGCTTAACATGATACATGCCTTGCATACTTGTATGCTTGTTACTCCTATTGTTATTCCATATCTTGCATGCTTGCTCGCTTAGGTTGTGTGCCTAACATGCATTGTGCATTACTTGCTTGCATGCCCATGTTGCATACTTAGTTAACATGTCTAGGTTACATTGCATGAGCATACATACCTTGCCTCTTGAATTGAGTATGATAGAGGTTGGGTTTCACTTGTTTGTTTGATGTGCATCTCATTTGAAATCAAAATGCATACTTGGTTTCTTGGGCCATCACGCATTGAAATGCGCGATTGGTGGTCCAAGAATCGAGAACCATGTCCCTTTGAGTCACAAACATGATAAGGGATGTGTTAGTGCACACATGTGCTTGAAATTCTATGCCATGCACTACTTGTCCTCTGTTCTTGTCGCCAAAACTGCTCTTCGCAGAAGTTTTTGCCGACCGGCAACATTTAGTCGACCGCCATTGATGAATGGCCGATAGCTTCATCCGCAGGTGGACTTTTACTAGGGCGGTGGCCATTTTCTCACCGATGGTACTTTACAAAGATACAAGGAACATGTCCCAGACTTTGGCGCCTTTGGAGAGGTAAAGGTAAACAGAGGCAGTAGTGGCATGGTACGGGTTTTCCGGGCGAGACGGACTCGAGCATGCATCATCACACGCATTCCAAGGCGGGGCTGTGGCCATCTGATCTTTGCATTTAATTTAATCATATTAGAAGTTTTGTAATAAGTAATTTAGGCCTGGTTTGGCATGACCTGTATAAGCCAAAAAGTCAAAAAGTTACTCCAAAATCCAAAAATACATCACTATTCATCCAAAAAAAAAAAAAAAAAAAAAATATTTCTGTCAAAAGGACACACGGAATGGACCAATAAGCAGGTGTGAATGGATCAACAATGCAACAGATAGTGCATCAAGAAATGCTTGGGTGTGATTTGCACACACACTGCTGTTTGGCCTGTGGGGACTATTACGGGTCCCGTTTTGATAATCTGAACCGTTAAATGTGTAGAACTCATCGAGTACTATATGTCTGCAAAAAATCACATTGATCGGATGTCGGTAACTATATGATCAAATCAGTTATATATAAGAAATGGATAGTGTTATAATTAAAGATTGAAAAATAAATAACTGATCAGATAGCTATCGATATCCGATTGATGTAATTTTTTATAGGTACATAGTGTTCGACGAGTTACACACATTGAACGGTTCAGATTATTAAAATGGGACCCATGATGACCCAACAAGCCAAATAGACCGTCCACTGCTTTGTTCACTATTCACCCAATAATTTCCAAGTCCATTACACGGCTGCCATTTCTTCGGCTGGGCCCCACTTCTCTCAAATCATCTCTTACACACTTTTTTTATACAATTTTTTAATACACATTTTTCCATAAAAATCCAAAAAGTTAACCCAAACCTCTATATTTTTTTTTCAACTTTTTTAGTCTAAAAAGACAAAAAGTGCACTTTTTTAGGACACCCCAAACCAGCCCTTAGTATTATTTATTCGGTTTGTATATTCTTTCGGTCTCTCCGAGTGAGAGCAAATTTGTAATAAGTGTGGGTGAGTGTGTGTATGTCTTCCAACCCCCACTTCTTTCTTCCCTTTTATTTACCTGCTTATGATGGTAGATTAGGGCATATTTAAATTAGCATACCTTATGCAATGCATGCGTGCATTCATGCATTTGTTGACATGCATCGGGCTCGGTACATCATACAAACTGCATTGTTTTTTTGATTTCCAAATTGAATACATGCTATTTGTAGCATTCCATATGCCATGTTTAGGATAAATGAGTTCGCTCAGATTACATTCTTTGCATGTGTTGCATTAGCCACTTAACATGAACTAGGATCATGCATATGATTACTAACTAGTTTCGCTTTTGGTTTTGAGTACTAGGTGAGCTTTTATGCTTTAGCATATCGCATGCGTGAATGTTGCCATAATAGCATGATTACCATGAGGCTAGTGCTTATGTGATATAACCGCTTGAATGCCCGTGGATGGAGGTTGAATTACCTAAATTTGGACAATGCATTAAAAGCTGTGAGTTTTAAGCCCACTAGTTAGTGGCAAAATCATCTTTTCTAAAGCCCACTCGGTGGCAAAACTCGCATTTTAGCCTACTTGCAGTAGCAAACCGTTTTCAAAACAAACATGTAGTGTTTTGTTCCAACTTAGGCGATTTGGTCTATACTTGTTTGCTGTGCGCATAACGTAGTAAATCTAGGCTAATAACCGGTATAAGAACACATACAGTTTTCAAAATTGGATATCATGGTTAGTAGAGGCTGGTTCTCGGACCGGGCGAAAGGGGGTGCTCATAGCTGACCTTTCCTGATCGTACCCAATCTCCCGAGTCAAGACAACTTTGGTGATGACGGACACGTAGCCTTTGGCACCGAGTCAGGGTTTTCTAAATTCCCCCATTAAAAAATATTTAGGTGGCGACTCTGTATCTGGCAAAGCAGTCCATATTTGGCACTTCTTTTCAAAATCTATTTTTCTCAAAACGATTTGCCAGAGTTGGACTCTTTGGTTCGAGATTA